>OMNN01023920.1:0-23531 GCA_900302755.1 Chromis chromis
ACATCATTAAATTATAAAATGTATTTTATTTTATATTTAATATTTTATTTATCCCATTAAAACACAGCATATTTTGTGACTACAGAGTCATTAAAATAGAGTAAATGTCCTGGCTTCTTTTTATTTTTTTATACTGCAGACACCGTATCTGTTAATTAACAGATAATTCTGTTTAAACACATCCTGGTAATGAGCTGCCAGCACTGTTTCTGTTAATTCACAGATTTACTGTGTGTAAATGTGGTTCACTTTTTGTGAGATGTGGCATGTTTTCCCTTCAGGGCTTTATTTTGTGTTATGTATCTTTATTTAAATGTTGGTTATACTTTCCGTACATAGTTCCATTTACAACGTGGACACAGTTCAGGATGTTTCATTGTTCGTCTTTTGACAGTCACAGACACGACATATCAAAGGTCTTACAGGGCAGCCTGCCGGGCCTTTGTTGTTAGTGAGTCGGCTTGTTTTGTAAATTAGAACAATTGATTGTTAATGTTTTCCATTAGTTTCCTATTTTTGTCAGTAAAAGGTTAAAAGCTTTTTATTTACTGGGAATTCTGAACTGGAACTCTGAACTATGAAATCAGGCAACTCATACTACATGTCTTTTTACAGACTCTGCCACTACTGTAATAGAAGAAGTAATATACAGTACATAAATTAGTTTAATAAAATAAACTAAATTAGAGTTAGTTCTGTCTACACAGTAGAGTCTCAGGCCACAAACACTCAGAAATACCAACTAGATGGATTATCTCTCAAAGTTCTGCTGCATGTAGTGTTTGAACTCGTGATAATTTAACAGATACTCTGAGCTATTAGCATGTTTTATCAAACTGCTGGAACAAAACAAGAATTCATTTCATGTCATGTCTAGTTCTTTGTGTTATTTTCAGACTGCACCACAACTGTATGTGACTTTTAGCTATAAGTTGACAGAAACACACACACACAAAAAACAACAACAACTCACAAACAACAGCCATGAAATACTCGCTAATGGCTAACATGTTAGCAAAAATGTTCACTCACACATGACAGATCCAGAGAAACATTAGTATCCCAGTGAATACATGCTCACATTACACACTAATAACATTCTTCAATTCAGTAATCACATTAAAGTTACTAACTTTGCTATACTACCTTGCCACTTTGTCATCACTGTGATATTTTTCACTGAAGTGCTCTTTTGGTTGGTGTTTCCCAACTTTGCTGTTGGCTTTGTGGTAATCCTTCACGAAAGAGGCTCAGATTTGTTCTGATTTGAGGCACGTGCAAGTTTTAATGTTATATCGTTAACACTGCATTACATCTCAGGCAATGTTGCAGAGTAGCGCCAAAGTAATGTAACGAGTGGTGCAATTAATTACTTTCTACTGGGCATAAATAAGTAAAGTGTGCTAATGTGTGACGCTTTTTTAGGTAGCAAGTATTGTATAATGCATTACTTTTGTAGAGTAATGACCCCAACACTGGTCCTTGAGTCATAAATGCTGATGTGGGTTGGGGTCCCTCAGGTTAAACTCTTGTAAATTCTTGGGTTAGAGTACCTCGGGTTAGAGTCCTGTAAATTCTTGGGTTAGAGTACCTCGGGTTAGAGGCCTGTAAATTCTTAGGTTAGAGTCCATTGGGTTAGGGTCCTGTAAATTCTTGGGTTGGAGCCCCTGGGTGTACCCAAAAGTACCTATTGGTTGGTTTTCAAATTGTACGCGCAAAGAGTTCTGTTGTGGTGTCCATAGTAAAATTGTGACTGATAACAACCGCTTTGTCCAAAGAAGGTCTCCCTCCTGTTTACCAGATGCCTCTCCTAGCAGCAATAGAGCTTGTCACAGATGGAGAAGGTCCTAGCGATGATGATGAATTGGAAGATGAGATACTCTTCAATTCAGATGTCTGAAGTGTCTCAGAGAGGAGAGGTATTGGGTAAAGGGAGGGTAGGCACCTAATGTTTTTATTCACATCTCTAAAAGGTGTGAAAGGAGGGATTTGTTAAGAATATTTTTGGTTGGAAACATGAGAGATAATAAAAATCACAGAAGATAGAACACAGCCGCTTACATATCACACACAGACAGAACATATGACCGCATAAGATAATACACTAAGAATATAGCATGCTTGCAGAAGACACTTTGTTTAAACTTATCAATAAACCACAACATGAGGCACAAGGAAAGATGTCAAATAGTAGCAAGATAAAGCGTGACACTAAGTGGGGAAGAAGTCAAGAAGTCTCTTATCGGATGCGGTCGCTGCTGATTGGATGGATCGTGTGCCTAGAGGCAGGGACCTGCCTGGGCACCAACGAAGGGAGAGTTAAGGGTAAACCACAGCTGCTCCCCATCTTTAAGTCTAATCACATTTTATCACGAGGTATAAAATCTGTATGTAACTTTCAGTCATGGGAAATTGCTTGCAGATTAACAGCTTGCTGACTACGATTTTCTGAACAGAGCTGGTGCTTGATATCAAGACTAAAATTCTTGCATTGCAGAATAAACAGCCTAAAGAGAGAGAAGTTGTCTTCATTCTCAAACAAAAGAACCCGTGACAGACCCCAATTACCTGATAAATGTAAGTCGAGGGTGTTCATTTTCAAATAAAAAAGGCACGTGAGACCAAAAAGCCACCTTTCAACCCATCTCGTAACCACCTGTATGGCCACTTTCATTGGCCTTTTTTAAAAACAGACATTTTGGTATGTCAGGTGTAATGATAAAATTGAAAAAGGATCAATTATGACGTAATAAAATGTCTACTTTAAAGTGGTCTGTAGCTTCATTACATTGTTTTCAGAAATAGATAAAGCCATCTATATATAACTGGTTATGCTAAACAACAATACTAAGTATATAATATTACTGCAAGAAAATATAAAAAGCATGCAATAGTCGAGCTGTCAGTATTCTGAGCACTTTTAGGACTTCATGTTTCAAATTCAGTCTTGGTCTTGGAAAATGAAGTTGGCAAGTTGCTCGTCTGCAGTGTTAAATCATATCGCAATCTTCACAAGGCCAGCAAAATCCATTTAAAAAAAGAGAAATATAGAGTAGAATAAAGTACAGGCCCGGTTTTAGCAGGGGTTATAGTGTCACTAAAATGTATTTTATTCAGTTGTCATAAAGAAAAAAAGCTCACTCATATTTCACAAAAAAAAAAAAAGCATATTAGCGATATCAAAAATGCTTAATAAATACCCTAAAAAATATTGTCATGACTCTCTAAAGTGGTGCCATATTTATTGATAACAGCTACATAGATTTCTCCACAAATGTGCATAAGTGTGAACGTGCTCAAGAAACTCTGGAATAACCTTGTATGCATCTGTCAGTGTTTTTTCAGGGTGCACATAGAACGGACAGCTAGCAAACTGGGAAGATATCCACTGAATTTGAAAAAAACTTTAGTAATTTAAATTTGCTGACTCTACCTTTAAATGACTGTACACACTTAATTTAATCTGATCACTCATTGTCCTGGAGATCAGGGGTCTCCTTCATCTGTAAGGGCTAAAAAAAAGTGACTGTAATTGTGCTTCTTTAAATTGAATTCAAATCACTCTTATAATTGAAACCAGACACACTTGAATCACACTTAGTCCACTTTAATTAATCGCTCAATGTGCAAAACCAGATTCTTTGTTTTATTCTTTCCAAACAAACTTTTCCAATCACACTTTTCTTGAAGCCGCCACTGAACACATTTACATACATTTACAACCATCTTTTCTACGTACTATTTCAACTTTTATTGCATAAATTCTGCATCTGTGTGCCTTTTTCACTACAAACTCTCATCACTGTACACTGAAAATATGGCTAGGGTTGTTAGCATAATTACTTGAACACATAATGTGACAAAAATCTAAGGCACTAGAAGTCATAGACGATGGTCCGCATATTCTGCTGAAGCACACGTAAATCTAGATCAAAGAGGGTACGGACAAATATTCACAGCGGGCCTTTCTGCTCGGCGAATACATGTGACATGAAAGACATCACTTGGAAAATACAAAAAAAGGGAGCACATGATTCATCTCTTCTTTCTTAGCCAAAATATTGGTGCTCGTGTCTGCAGTCTAACAAGAGCTTCATCACAGTTCGGCGTATGAAGAGCCTGTCTCAGAGAAGTCTGTCTCCAGGTGATTTACCCTTAGAAAAATGGAAATCTGATAGGCACAGTAATGTCCTGGTGTGGCAAACCTCCAGTTGGGGTCAAGGTCCATTGTCCAGCAAAGCCTGAGAAGGGTCAACAGGTGGGACCCAGCAGCAGGAAGCCACCTCACCTGTTTAGAATCACGGCCGATATGTTTTGATCACATCTTTGATCGGCCTCCTGCATATCGGACAGCAGGCGTTGATCTGTCTCTTCAGCTTCAGGCCGCAGTCATTGC
This sequence comes from Chromis chromis, assembly GCA_900302755.1. Taxonomy (NCBI): domain Eukaryota; kingdom Metazoa; phylum Chordata; class Actinopteri; family Pomacentridae; genus Chromis; species Chromis chromis. The sequence continues at coordinate 4,397 of OMNN01023920.1, forward strand.
ACAGACACATGTGTCCGCAGGTGTAGATGACCGTGTCCACCTCCTGGTCGAAGCAAATGGTGCATTCTCCATTTTTCCCAGCAGGGGGCGGCTCTGAGGCGCTGAGGGACGGAGAGGTGGGAGGACTGAGAGGGGAGCTGGGAGCCGTCACTGCAGGAAAAGCAAGAAAACATATGTGGATGCCTTAAAATGAAGCAGACACAGATAACTCTCGGTTGTTGCTGTAGGGAGAGTGTTCCGAGCTCACAGTTGCTTTTACATATTCTCGATGTCTGTTGTTGTTTTGGAGTGCGTTCTGACTTATTCATAAGCCAGTCCAAATGCAGAAGATTTGCTAAATTATTAAAGCTACTAAATACAAAAGCAGAATGTACTCGGGTTTAATCATTTCAGTGTTTGGTCCACGTATCGTCAGAAATCAATTTAAAATGACTGCCACTCAAGGGGGCGGCATCAAAGGAGGAAAGTTTAGTGAAACTAAAAATATTCAGTTTACTATAAAGTTAAGGAAAGGAAAAGCTGCAAATGTTCACATCTGAGAAGTTTTTTCCCAGAATGCAAAAATGTAGTATTCAGAAGTAGATGTGCTGCTGCCACATCAAAAGGGAGACAAAACATCTCTCCCCCTGACTCATCACGTAACAAATCAAAACCACACGGATGTCACTGTAGTGATCTTGCGAGGGTTTTTCTGTATACAATGCAGCATGAGGTGCGCTGTCAACATTTGGCAACTTACCCAGAGAGGATTCAGAGGCAGAGGAGGATCTGTTGACACTGAACGCCAGGTCTGAGTCACTGTCATCTGGGCTGCTGCTCTGAGAGGTGGTGGGAGACGTGGAGGGAGGGCTGGACTGCAATGTTCCTGAGTCACAAACAAAAATACATATGAACAAACTCAGCTAATTAGACTCGTGTAGTGACTTTAAAAGTTGGATTCACACAAAGGAACTAGAGTCAGCACACTTGAACTGTTTGACAGTAATGCTGGAGCGTGAGGCTTTTACGCTGACCAGACCCAACCAGTCAGATTAGATATGCATATTTGTTTCATAGAGTTGTGTCTGTCTGAGGGGAATATTGCTGGATCACAAACCGCTGAAAATGAGGTCGGAGCTGATGGGAGTTTTCATGGGAGTAGTGGGACTGGGACAGATAGGTCACAGCTCAAAGCTGAGCAGGCTCATGCAGACATAAACCACCCTAATGCATTCCTTTAGTGTGGGAAAAAAAGATTCTGGGGGCTGCTTAGAGTAGACTTTCATCATTTTAGCATTAAAGCAAAACTTTGACATTTTGGGAAATATGCTTATTTGCTTTGTGGGAAAGAGATGAATATGAAGATTGACTCCAGTAAACATGTTACCTCATGTTTAGAGAGTACTCCACAAATTTAGCACTGCAGTCAAGCTAATGCAGCAGAACCAGTCTTTTTTATTCCATGATTTAAAAACCTGGTGCCTGCGTTACCCACAATGCAACTTGACCACACACAATTTGCAGAGAGATGTGGGTATGTTTTGCTAGTAGCAGCAAATGACAAAATGTCTTTAATTCTAACAGTAGCTTTAAAGTCCAATTGAAAAATCTGCTAAAAGCTACTCAACTTTATAACCACTGACTCCATATTCTATACGCTACTGTGTTTTGTTTTGCTTTTATTTTATTTATACATATAACATATGTTCGGTCTTGTTTGTCTAGTTTGCTCTGTCACTGTGTGGAAGTTTTAATTGTGACTTGTCAGGGGACTGCAGATGACAGTGAGCCTGAGGGGCGATTGTGGTACGATGCATCAGATGGAAACATTTATCTTTAATATTGCACATGGTTCCTTACAAATAAAATGAAATATAATAAATAAATAATGTAGCCTTAACTTGGCAGGAGTGGTTTAAAAGGGTCTGGTAGCTTCTTTTAAACTCCCCATCCCTAGAATTTTCTAGTTTTTTATGTAATCTTTAGACCCAGCTGACACAGACTCAGGTGACTTCACTTGAAGCACATTATCAGATTCTGCACAGACACAGAAGGCTTTATATGAATCAAAATCACCAAGACTTGTAAGGTTTCTATTTGGCTTTTAGTGTTTTTCTTGATGGCAAGCCTCATCTAAATACACAAATTAAGTTAGAGGTGGTTTTGGTTCTTGATTTCACCTCTATGCGCTGCTCTAACGACACTCACCGAGTATCCTGAGTCTGTTGACGGCCCCATGCAGGGTGAAGAAGGCCCACAGGACCTGAGAGGAGTCCACACAGAGCAACCGGCCTCGCCCCGTTCCGTTCACCCCATGATGCACCTCTCCGCTGGGCAGCAAACTGAAGCTGAGCACATCTCCAGAGCAAGGCATGGGGAAACCCCGGTGCACCACCCAATACTCTTTTCGGTCCAGGAGGACCTCGGGGTCCGCTGGCAGGTCCCCAGCGTGCAGAGTGGCCGGATCACAGGACGTTAAACCAAACGACAGCGCCCCGAAGTACGGCAGGCCCAAGTGGCCGACCTCCACGTACAAAGTCTCACCTACGTGCAGCGGCCGGTCGCTGAACACCAGAGTCCGACTGCTGTCCAGAAAGTGGATGCAGGCTGCCGAGCGGTCTGCAGAAAGTATCACGTCAGAGCCGCGGACGGGGTGAAAGTGCAAGTCATTGTCCAGCGGGGACGGAATGCCCCGGGCCGCCCTCGGGACGCTGAATCCAGTGGAGGCAGATGAGGACGGTGTGGAGGAGGAAGAGGTGGAGGAGCAGCAGGGGATGAGCTGAGTGTAGTTATTGAGCTGGAGGTTGGCCATTTTGGCAGCAGCAGCCTGGTTGTTTTCCAGCTGATTGTTGCTGTAATTGGCCGAGTCGTGGCTACTCTGGGGCAGATAGGCACTCAGACGGGCCGCACTCAGGCAACTGGATCCAACGCTCTCGGCAAACGTGCTGTCTGTAGTGGAAAATGTGGACAAACAAAGTACGTGACTTGGACATCGTAACATGTGAACTGTCCCACACAAGCTAATCACTTCCCCTCTTGTTGCTCCTTTTCCCTTTTTTCCATAGAGGCCTTTTCACATTAGATATCTGAAGAAAACAATGAGCTGAGGGCCTATCTGTATTTCTACAGCTGCTTTGAGGTATTTGCTCAATGTGCACTTTTGTTTATATGGGAATATTACAGACCCATACCTTAATTAAACTATCAGTTAATTGACAAATCTCTGTTACAATGTTCTAATGCTGAAAATGACTTCCTACAATGTTTTCTTTATTTAATTATTGTTCCAATATCTAAAAGAAATGACAGAAGACTAAAAAACAACAACAAATATTCACATGTAAGAAACAGAAATCAGATGTTTCACATTTTTAGTTGAAATGAGATTAAAATACACATAATATGAAAAAAAAAGTCAACTACTTTACTGAGAGACTGACTAATGTGCAGCTACAGCACATTAGAATCTTTAATAAATTATGTCATTTTTTCATGCAATGAGCTTTTTATGTGTGTCACATTGGGTTTGCATTGGATGAGAAAATAAGAGAGTGAAGCAAAACCAAAAACGAGAAATGTTGACATACATGGTATTTCTGCAGTGTTTTGATTTTTGCATTAAATCCATTTACTGTATATCCTGTACAAGTGCTATGTAATACTTTTTCCTGCATGTGACAGTAGGCAGCTGAGAAATAAGAGATTGAACACACTGAGCAACAACTGTTTGCTACCAACATATTGGATGATTCCTGTTGATGGACGCTCCAACGAGAGCTAAAATAAGCTTAGAGCCCTTCGATTGTCACTCTTGTTGTGATGTTTGCTGTGAAGGTAAATAAACCTTCCTTCTGACTACAAATAAGCTTTGTCACCCAGAGTTTATTTGTCATTCACCAGTTTATTTACCTCCCTGTTTCATTTCTTTTTTCCACCAACATGAGCTCTCTAAACTGCCACAGTCAATGCATTGAATTCACAGCTGCAGAGCTGAATTTCTGTATGTTTTAGAGGTTGATATAAACATTTCTGACGCTAGTAGTCCTCCTCTGACTTATGATTCGCTCCTTTATTACTATTTCTAGTGATGCTGGAGCAGTTGAGTGCACTGGCCCCTCACCAAAGCTCCTGGGATCTGCTGCCTTGACCAAACAAGGCCATAGCTCCTGTCAGACTGAAGATAAACACACCCAGTGAGTACGAGAGGGAACCGCAGGGGACAGGGTGATGGAAATGAAGGCAGCGTAAAGGGAGAAAGTGACAAAGTGCAGGAAAGTGATAGTAAGAGAGTGTGGAGCGAGAAGAAGAAGAGTGGCTAGGACTGTTCAGGGTGAATTGACTGGTTGAAATCTTTTGTTCATCTTTTAATGTTACGTCAGGCAGTCTGAGGGGGAGGTTTTTTAGACAAACAGGTCAGTTTTATCACAGAGATCATTGAGTCACTGAGTAACCCCAGTCTGCACTACCTCCTCCTACTAAACTGGTCTGTGGTGCTGCACAGCTTTGTAGCGCAGCTGCTCGCTGAACTCCTAAGAAGCTGCTTAAATTAGCTGTGAATATGTTGACACTTGAAAATATTTTCCTGAGGTTTCAGGGTTGTCAAAGCTACGGTCAAAATACAAAATGCATGGCTTTGTAGACGAAGTTGATCCCAGACAGAAAAATATTCATAACTCAACACTTTATTGGATATATTTTTAAGTTAGCTTACTGCTTGCTTACATAATAACTTAATAGGACTGATTTTAAGTAAGTAAACAACTTAATTAAAGGCTTACCAAGTAGCGTGACCTCCTGAGTGATGCCATAGATATCTATGATGGCCCAGAGTGGACAGCCGATGCTGAGCCCACAGTGGAAGAGGATGGGCTCTCCTTCGTTGATGCTATAGAAAACTCTTCCGTGGCGATCAGCCCAGAATGACAGCACATTGTCCTTCAAGGCCAGTCTCTCAGGCAGCGCTTTGGCCCAGTAGCCAGGCCGTGTCACCAGGTCCGGGCAAGCGTACTTGGGGATGTCCGTGGCAACCAATTCGCTGGGATCCAGACTTGTAAAACCAAACCGTAGAGCTCCACTCCAGCCGGTGTGCACACCGCTCAAGCGTAGACGCACCTGAAGAAGTGACATTTGTATGAATTTAACTTACTCTCTCTCTCTCTCTCTTAAAAACACAGTTAGTGATAAAGAGATGAAAACAAACCTTTTCATAAAGGTGCACAGGCCGGTGGCTGAATGTGATGCCGTTACAGAAGCTGTTCTTGCGAGTGGCGCGGCGAAGCTGCCCATCCAGCCTGATATTCTTGCCTTTGGCGTGCGGGTGAAAGCGGGGCGACTCCACGTTGATGCTGACCGGGGGAGCAGACGTTCTCCTCTCCACACCTGCCCCATTGTTAGGGAGGGTGTAGTACTGCCTACTTGCCACCGGGCGGGGTTGCAGAGTCGCATCTGTGGGTGGAGAAACATCACAGAGAGAGAGAAAAGAAAGCCATTATTGATTTAACTGAGTTGGAGAGTAGCATGTCAGCAGGTCTGCTTTTATACGACTCAGACAAGGTCGGAACAGCAACGTTTGGGACACCAGCTGTTGGAAAAAGAGACGAACATATCAGCACTCAATAACTCGTTTGCAAAGCGGCCAATGGCAGCTGGTTTAGAGGGCAGAGGCCAGTTATGTAAAGGAGCCCACAGTCTCACACACTTCCTTTCCCATAATAATTACGAAGCCCCTCTGCTCCTCTCAACAAGCACATTAAATAGTCTCTTTTAGCATCTAACCCACATTTACAGTATAAAAAGGCAAACTGTCCCAAATCAGTCTTCTCACCGCATCCATATAGGATATTTATATCGCAGACATAAAACAAGGTAAATTTAGACAAAACCCATGTGCATATATTAATGGGAAATGTTTTTCAGAGAGTGCATTTGGCTTATAGGTAAAACTAACACAGACATGTCCAATGTTAATATTAGTAACATCACAGGGGACAGAAAACACACAAAAAAATCTGAAGAAAGTCGACAACAGACACGATAAGTCATCATCGTATTTATGGGCTACACACACCCCTGGCCTACAGCATAAACAAACCCTGAATAGCCCCTTTCATTCCTCCACAGTTATCTTCAGAAGTGGAGAATGAATCACACAGTGCCTAGTCCGTATAGCAATACCCAAATAAAAGGCACAATCTTTGATCTCATCTTCACAGGAGTCTGTCCTACTTGGGAAAGGAATTTCTAGATGAGCATCGCAAAAAAACAAATTAACAAGGATCCGTAAGCAAACAAGCTGAACACTGGCCTGAATGTGACCAGGATAGCTTGGGTTTAATATTAAGAGAAATTAAAGCTTCGGATGAGTGTTTATGGTATAGATTGGCTCAAATTCAAAATTCAAAAAGGGGAGGCTATGTTCCCACTCTCCTCCAGGGCCACATGTGATTACATTTCTGTTTAAAATTCACTGCGATCTGGTGTAAAGACAATAACTCAGTGAAATGTTCCACAGTACATTTCCTAAATTAGACATTATCACTGATTATATTCTAAACTATGAAGCAGCAGCAAGAACATCTGTAACATCTCAAGTGATGTGCGGGTGCCCCTTTCCTGTCGAACTCTGGGAATTTGGCTTAGAGACAGTAAAATATACTTTGGGTGAATGGAGAAAAACATGTTGGTGCTCAGCCCATAGGCCTTAGGCTCAACTGCCTCGCTGACAGAGTGACATACTGCAGTTTAAGGACCTACAGTGAAGCCTGATATAGACAAATGTTTGCCATTATTAGATGAAAGGCATAGCACAACAGGTCATGCAGCAAGGGACGGCTCGCAGCATGGTCAATGTTAGCCCTAATTGGTGCCTCTAGTAAAACAACATTACATTTGGGTCACAGAGCTAAACTCCTGTTTGATATTGCGGAAAATAAATACCGAGCAATATTTGAAAATCCCAAAACCTGCCGCTATTCTGCAACGAGTTACAGAATGCTCACACTTTAGAGCAAAAAACTAAATTCCATTTGCTGCACAATAAAAGGGATTTTTAAGTCAATTCTATAACCGAGTCTAAACATAGATGGTAGCAGAAAGTGGCATCTTAGTTGTAAAATGGCAACTAAATGTAAAGCTACAATGTTGGACATCTACATATAGATGAACATCCATTACATTCTTGCCAAAAGAGTTCACACAAAGCTGATTAAGTCGTATATTGTACGAGTTTGAACTGTGACGAACACTGACTGTGCGTAAAGATGGACAAACCGAATGTTATGTCACCCCTTGGTTTCCCGAAGAGCAGTTTTATAGGCTCAGTGTGGTAGCTCCAGCTGTTCCCATCTAGGCAAAGAGGTGGAGCTAAAGTGGAGTTGAGGTGGGCCATGCAAACATCTCTGGGCCATGGACTGTCCTATCACGGTACCTACCTGTCACTGTCAAAGCAGCCCGCACTAATTTTATGCATAACTTTAAGCCTTAATACAATTTAAATGGGTGAGTTATATAAACATTCACCCTCTGTACAGTTGTCATGTAGGGGGAAATTAGCTGTAGGGACCAAAGCAGTTTTTTGCCCCAGGCTGTAAACATGTTTATTTCTATGTCAGCTCTCTGGTAACTCTGTGGGGATTGACCCACTCTTGGAGCCAGCCTCAAGTGGCCATTTGATGAACTGCAGTTTTGGCAGTTCTGCTGGCATAGGCCTCATTTTTCAGATCTTCCTGACATTCCTGCACTGTTGTAATGGTAGAGAGGCATCTTATGTTAACAAGCTATGATTGGTTTTCCAAGTGTAAAGAGGCGAACGACCATAGTGACCGAGATGGAGCATACAGAAGAAGGCTACAGCAGCTAGGAGTACGGCGAAACCTATGGAGGAAAAACACTAAGACGCATCCAAGAAAGGTTTCTGATGCTAGAAGTAAAAACGAAATGGTGTTCAGCAGAAGAATTACAGTCTATGACAATGAGGACAAGCTTTTTAGATTGTGTTTGAGTAATTAGTCTCACTACCAGAAGGGGGAAAACGAAAGTTCTGCACAGCAGGTTTAAAAACACTCTCTGGAGTTTTTGACGTCTCCTGGTGCTACAGAACAGTCTATTCATTTATTTATATGAAGTTGTCTGCTTACATTTCCTTTGCCTTGTGCATACACGTGGTGACTCACAAGCATGTGCATACACTTGTAGGTGACGTGATACACATTTCTGCCAATGACTTCCCACCTTTTTACTACAGAATGTCTTTGCAATGGCCATTCCTTCTGAAAATGACTAACAGTAGTGAGATATAGCACAGACATTTTCACCTCTGTTTGGCTGGGTTTAGGCACAACCCAGTCAGGTTTTTGGTTAAAATAGAGGGCATTTGGTGTCATGGTTCATAAAAAAAACATGCAGTTAACATAATGAAACAGTCAAACAGTTGAAATAAAGTACTGGTAAAAATCTATTGGTTTTAAAACCAAAGATGATCAGCGACCTCCCCTGTTAAAGACCAATGTTTTGTCGACCCGTCCGTCCACCCAAACCTCCTCCCTACACAGGCTTTTTGGCTCTACACATCATGTCTCCTTTGTTCTTCATATTTACTACGACCAGATGGCGCTGACATAATGAAACATAATATTGGGTCATAACAAGCTTCAAAATGTTCAGGAATATCCACTTAACACATTATATTTGGTGGACCTCAAGGATAAATGCAATAACTTAAGAAATACAAGTTTTGTTTGTTTACAACAAAACACGACATGACACCTTAAACAATTTCACGATTAATTATATTTGTATATAATCATATTACTTTTTGTTCTAAGGGGAGGAAAATCAGATCTGAATCACCTTGAAAGGGACAAACTGGGTTTCCATCAATTGTAACATTGGATAACTACTCATACTGTCTATTTTCTTCGTCATGAGGCACAGGTAGATGTTTCCTGGTAACCTTGAAATCATTACGTCCAGCAAAGGATTCTGATCTGTTTTATAACAAGACAGAAGCATCGATATACTTTTGATTTTAGGATTAAGAATCAGAAATCTGTGCTGGAACCATGTATAGAACATAAAGTGAAAAGATGTAGTGAGGGAACAGAGGGAACAAAACAACACAGGCTCAGGCAGCTGATCAGAAATTGCTCAGCTGATGTTTGGACGTTGTTGCTGTCAAGAAAACTTATCTCGTGCAGTACATCAGCCACCATACATGAATCAACTGCTTTTAGAGAAAAATTATTGTGTAATGGTAATGGGGTCTCCCTGTCTTGTTCCTAATGAATAGAAACAAGCTAATAAATGCAATCATAAGACTGCACAAGACCCCCTTCTGTGCCAAAGGAAATGTTAAGAAATGTAAACCTTATTCGTCAAGAGTTATGTTTAGCCACAAGATGATCAAGCTCTTTATTTAATTATAAGACTGTATATCTTCATACTGTAACTCATTCACTGAGCAAGACAGGAGCTTTACGGTCTGTTTTGTTGCATATTTGCTTCTAGGGGTTGTAAATTTGAAATTCTTGGTGTGAACAGCTCACGGACATCACTTGTGACTGTAGTACTAAATCTTCTTCATCGCACAAAGAAAGCCAATTGATGAGAAAATAACACATAAAAGAATATTTTATGTTATGACGTGCACATCTCTGATATAAACCCAGGTACATGGAGATATTCTATTAATTCCATGTTAACAGAAAGCATACAGTGCAAGCAATAGGACCCACGCTGCTCCTGCTCCTCTATGACTAAACGTTCTCGGGCCAAACTCTACGTCAGCTGCTCTGGTGGCAGCAACCACATCATTTAAGCGGTGAGTGGGTCTGTTGTGGGGGGGGGCGTGGGAGTGTGACAGACATTAAATCTAAATGATACGGGGAGCTGATTGTCGAGTAATGCGCTCTAGGTGTCATGACAAAGTGGCTGAGGAAGTGTTATTCTGAGAGCTCATAATGACGGGTTTATTCCAAAAGAAAAAAAAACTGGGGCTGACAATCAGGTTGTGCAGTAATAAATCACTGGCAATCACTTGAGACTGTGTTTTACGTAAGACGGCACTAAAAAGTGTGGAATATTACCAGGAAATAGAGGCGTATACATCAGGGATATGGTGGATTTGTCTGTGCTTGTTCAGTTTCTAGCAAAGATTTAGATTATTTATGTTGCTGAATTGTCTTATCAACCTCTTAAATGACTTGATGTTGTGTGTTTGGGTTTCCTGGGTGAACTGGCTGGTTTAATGATGTCCTGTTGGGATTAAATTGAAAATAAAGCACCCATGTATGTAGATAAGAATTAAACAATGTTGCATATGACAAAACAAATATATATATAAAAAATAAAGATTCTCACAGAGTAATAAATACAAACAGTCCAGAAGGAAGCAGCAAGTTTAAATTGATTGTGCGCCACAGTATGGTGACATAAAAAAAAAGCTGAATTTGCTGAGCCATTGAATGCACAGTGTGTTATCATTTCAACTAATTCGCACATTATCACAATCAGGGATGCAACAGAGGACAAGTTAACCCCATTTTTTCCCCTGCACACTGAGCGTTCCAGTGCCAAAATAATACTTGACGCGCATTATTTGGATCACATCTTGTTACCAAAATAAAGCCGTTTACTTGAGTTTTCTGATGATGAGGTGGTTGCTTGCATTATGTGTTTCTTCCAGAACCCTTTGATTTCCAATTGCTCATTGTGCAAAATGATGAGATCGTTGTGGAGAAACACGGCTCTGCCTTGGACTCGCTCCCTGGGAATCACGCTTCGCTCCCCCGTGATGGGAAGCGCGCCGAGCGAACACAAGTAGGACAAGCCATGTGTATCTCTGCTTATGGCACCGTTTTTTGTGTGTACATGTGTGTGTGTGTGTGCACTGTAAGCCGTCGTGAATGCTAAATGGAATAAACAAGTCTCACCTATTAAAGGTTTAGGTGTTGTATTCCCCATTATATCCAGAAATTCCTCGCACCGGCTGGCAACTTAATTCCGATTGCAGCGTGTCTCTGTCCATCCATGTATCCTCCGGTGTGCTGAGTATCTGCCCGCTTCAAATCTGAGTCTCGGTGCCTTGAAATTGCGCCGTAGCTGAAGCATGGACACGCTGCTTCTTCTTAATGTCAACCCCGAGCCGCTGCGACAGGCAGACACCTCCAACTGGCGCACAGCAGCCCCCTCCTTTCTTTAGTAGAAGCTCCCCTCTGCACGACTTTAAAGACACAGGAAGCAGAGATCCCCCCTCAAAAGCATCACAGAGCCTCTGAATAATTAATCCAGTCATCTAGTCAACGCTGTCTAATGATGCCTAATGAGTGTGGAGCCCATAGAGCAAACAGTATAGGGGATCTGGGATATAAAACATTTGCATATAAAGGGGGTCATGGATGCTGCAAACTTTGACCATAGTCAAATCAGATCATGGCTCTGAATGAAGAGTCAGTAGATTTTAAAATATTATTGATTCTTCTGTGTGGTCAGATTTGTGAGTGGGAGGTGATTAACCCTGATTTAATCGGTGGACAAACGGACGGACTTTTGATAAAAGTCCAAGCACCATATGAGGAAATCCCCTCTTTTCCCACCCTATCCTCTGCCCTCCCACAGCCTTGACTGCTGGGCTTCTCTCAAGCTGTTTCCTGTCTTCTGGACCACACTGCTCTCTGAGGAGCCATGGATGGCCTGCAGGGTTTGTAGGAATGATCATCATCGGTGAAAGGCGAGCCGGGGATGGAACATCTCCCAGAGTGGGGATTTGGAGTGGCCCGAGGCGCTGCAGCGGCAGATATTGTGGACGAAAACGTATGAAAATGTTCATTGTGTGCAAATTATTCCTCCTTGATGTCAGTGTAATAGCTAATTGGGACACACATGGCAGAACTAGAAGGCACTGTGCTGATCCATATTACTAAAGAGAGGGAAAGTACTGCAGGGCTTCGGTAGCTGACAACACAGTCATATGTGATCTAATTCATTTAGGGAGCAAACAAGTCTTGTAAGAGATGCCATTTGGGTGAAGGCAGACTGCAACTAAATATAACTCAAAGACAAAAGCATTTGTTTCTACCTCCTCAATGCTGTTTGTTTTAGCAGGATATGGTGGCTCCTTATATGAGCCTCGGGTGAATGGTGTTTGGGGTGAAGCGAAGCAGAAGTGAAATTCCCCCCACGCCCTCGCCCTTGCTTCAGAAAAGAAAGAGCTGCTACGGCAAAGGGGATTAACACAGGAAGTGAATATGAGGCTGCGATGAGGTCTGCAATCAAGCCTTCCCTGTAAACACGGCGGAGCTGCAGTAACAAGTGCTGCTTCCCCGATGCTTGCTGCACTGTGCGTGAGTGCAGACTATGGGGTGTTAATGAAAGCATAATGACTGCTGAGCTGATTTTATTCAAAAGGCAAATAAACCACTTTCGGGATCATTTTCGGCGCAGTCGTTTAAGGCGCTGTTGGTTGTCTGCAGAAATATTCAACACCACGGAGACATGGTAAAGAAATAGTTTGACATCTTGGGAAATTGGCTTATTAGAGACTAACCTCCCAAAAACAATGACAGCATCAGTCCTTTCGGCCCCCAATACTTAAACTTATGTTTAAGGGGCAACAAAACTTCAAACTGTAACACAGAAGGTTGCTGTTGATTTCCCAATTCCAGCTGACAGTCAGCAGTCATTCCCTAGACTTAATCATGTGATCATTATTGTAACCATGATAACAAAACTTCCCTAATCTCAAAAACATCCTTTTTTTGTATGCAAAGTTAAATCTTTCCCAACCTCAACAAGTCACTTTTGTGCCAAACCAAACCAGTACTGTCACGTAAGAGATTTATTATTTAAACATGATTTGTAATGGTTTTAAAGGGGACAGTCAATCAGCCACCTCACGACAAGACTGGGATTCAATTTGGAAAATACGCCAATCTGTTACAACATTAAAACCACTTGCCTAATACTGTGTAGGTCCCCACGGTGCAGCTAAAACAGCTCATCTGAAGGTCTTGGTCGGACTTGTTTTTCCAGCACATTCCGCAGATGCTGTATCGGATTGAGATCTGGGGAATTTGGAGGCCAAACCAACACCTTGAACTCTTTGTCATGTTCCTTAAAATATTCCTTTCTCAGTATTGCAGGACGGATTATGCTGTGGCCACAGCCATGAAGGGATGCATGTGGTTTGCAGCAATATTTAGGTAGATAGTACGTGGTAAAGTAAAAACTTCAAGAATGCCGGGACTCAAGGTTTTTTCCCAGAGCATCACCGGCCTCATTGGGGTCTTCGTGCATCCTGCTGCCATCTTTTCCTCAGGTAAATGATGCATCCAGCTATCCACATGATGTAAAAGAAAATGTGATCCAAGAGAACAGGCCATCTTCCTCAATTGCTTCATGGTTCAGTTCTCATGTCCCCATTGTAGGGGCTTTCGGCAATAGACAGAGGTCAGCATGGGCACTATGACCAGTCTGCAGCTACACAGCCACATACACAGGAAGCCTCAATGTAATGTGTGTTCTTACATATTTCTATCATAACTAGAATAATGTTTTCAGTAATTTATGCTACGTCTGTGGGATCTGATCTACGTGCCAGCCTTTGCTTCCCACAAACATTAATAAGCCTTGGGTGCCCATGATCTTGTCATCGGTTTACCGGTGCTCCTTCCTTGGACAACTTATGCTACAAACAACTGCATACAGGAAACACCCCACAAGACCTGCTGTTCTGATCCAGTTGTCTATCACAGTTTGACCCTTGTCAAAGTCAGTCAGATCCTTGCACTTGCCCATTATTTCTGCTTCCAGCAAATCGAGAACTGACCTTGCTGCCTCATGTATCCCACAATTTGTAACAAGATAATCAATGCTATTCACTTCTCTTGTCAGTGGTTTAATGTTGTGGCTGATCTGTGTATGCCTTTCTGATATGCAGTGAGAAACTCTAGACTAAATCAAAAAGCAAACTAGTTCTTACATCGGGCTTATTAAACATTACTAAATATTTACATGTAGTGACTAATAGGTGTAATGATTTTGTGGCTAATAACCAACTGAACAATTTACCTGCTGCAAGAATAAAAACACAACAAATTAACTGTTTGGAGCACCTAACTGAAAAGCCTCATATTTGATATGCTTGTTTACAGTGTTGAATACCTTCGGTTTGGGTGCTCTCACAGATGATACCTCCGATTTAAACTTTACCGAAAGCTTTAGTTATTAAGAAATCTCTTACATTAGACTGATGCAACCCAAATTAGTTACCCCCTATTGAAGTATTATAGTGATAACTCAGCCCAATACAGCTGAGAAATAACCTACACTTTTGGTTCAGCCTCTCGTATGCAAACAGAATTAAGGATTGACTTCAACTTTATTTTATATTTGGAATTTTAATTCACACGTTGCTGCCACTGCAGAGCCGTGCACAAAGAAAAGCTTCTGAGATTTTGGTGTGATTAGTGAGTGTGAGGTGTGAAAATGGTTTAATGAAGAGCTTCACCAGAAAACTAGGTGAAGGACATGAAGTGCTGTAAGAAAGCTGCATCTTTTTCTTTATTTAACTGGGTGCAAATAGCAAAGCTGTGCTCTAATACGAAGCATAATGCATACTGTCCTCCTTTTGGGTATCAAGCATCTGATCTCACGAGGGCCCCTACAGCGAATGGAGTTATTTCCAGAGAAGGAGGGCAGACATGCCTCGTTTGCTCAAGGAAACTTGGCCCAGAGCGGTGTGACTGCTGCCATGCGGAGCAGCACAGCGACTGGTCCTTGGACAGCAAAGTGTTACATTTGCAGTATTTTAATTCTCTTTAAAGATTCAAAGGCAGTGCAGAGATGTTTGTGTTTGTATGTGGTGGTCTCGGTATCAGGGGAGGGCTGCTGTCCAAACCCCAGCCACTGATCTAATGGATGAAGTGAGTCATACCCACCTTCAACGTGAACACAACCATCTCCATCAAACACACATGGGCCAGCACAATGAGCCACATTCATACAACAATGCTTTCTCGGTCACCTCTTTTTGTTCGTGCACTGTTTTCTACTACAGTGCATTCACATCTGTTTCCAATATGTGCTCCTGTCTTTTCATTAGGTCGACTCTTAACAGGCCATTGGAGTCAAGCACCTGCTTTTCAGAAACGCAGTAAGAGCTCAGCTATTGCCAAAGCCATTGTATCAGTAAAAAGTCTCTCACGTAGATGATGAAACATACTAAGCTGAAGAAGTTTTTTTTAATCAAAGCAACAGTGCAGCATTTGCCTTTAATTGGAGCCATTTTAGGGGGAGTTCTTGCCATGTGCTTGGTGCCCTCACAGATTGTTCTAATTTGCACAATCCTCAGATCATAAGACTCGATGCTGTGGTAGTCTCAAGCAGACAAAATGTATGCATGCTTGGTTTCACTTCTGCAATTTCAGATTTCAGTAAATTAAAAACACCACTTCGTACTGAATCACTGGCAAGTGGTGTAAATTGGGGAACAAAGCAGTGCCGCTGGTATGAACGCTGCACAGTAATGCAGTCAGTTGACAATCTGTGTGCTTTTCCCTCTGTTCTCTCTTTAACTGGGTTTTAGTAAAAAGTATCAGTGGGGGGTTTGACCTGTTTCCAGAAAACAATTTGATAAAACTACGTTAATACTAGGAATTAGTTTATGATTCCTCACTGTGTGTCAACAACACAGCAAGAAGAGAACTGATTTATAAAAAGATTTGATTTATTTTTTCATGTAATTATGTTAAAATAGTATATATGGACTGTTTTCTCTTGAAACAACCTTAACTAAAGATTAGTTTATTTAAGCTCTATCTTGCAGCCTGCCTCAGTGGATGGAAGTTCCAAAAAACAAGCAAGTGGATCTTGAGTTGAGAGAGATTTTAATTTGGTAGTCTAACTTTCATTTCTAAGGTAAAAGGTGAGTTTTTATACTTTGGTTTTCAATCAATCTATATGCAGAAACACCACAAACAGCAAGTGCAACATGTGACAATCACACAAAGTCTAACTCTGTTCATCTTCACAGAACGTTCTGAAGTCATCTTATGAAAAACACATTCTCCATCTCCAGGCAAGTTCACTTTTTATTGCTCCTATTGGCAGAAAGGCTGCAATAATCATCTGAAAGTCACATGTGATTGATGACTTTCCCACCACCAGGACTATGACTCTTCACTGACTTTGATGTCGGCCTCATAGTCTATCATAGGATCACCAAGTTTTGTTCGTTTTGGACAGGATGGCACAGGCTTTACTCTCTCCGAGGAGCAGTATGTTAAAGTTCTGGTCTGTAACTATCCTTCAATTTCCAGTTTTTGCTCCACTGCTATTAGTTTTTATTTTTCCAATGACTGAGTAGAAAACCCTATAAAGCTTGATGTTGGCAGTGCAGCCATGCTATGTTTCCTCTTGTGTTTCTGTCATTTTTCACTTTATTAGAGAGCCGACAACAAAAAGCAAAACATGAAAGATAAACTGCTGGAAGCAAACAGAGGCTGACACAGCAATGTTAATAACGGTCATGGACAAAGAAATTGACTGTTATATGAGGAATTTCCATATTCATTTTCCATTGAAGGAGTCGAAATCAGGACATTACGTAACATGTCAGACCCTGACATTAAATGACCCCTGCTACTCTAACAATGGAAGCAGTCTGGCGTTGGCATGTTTTTTTTTTCTTTACTGCTGTTATTGAGCATTTTAAAGAAGACTAAACTGTCAGTAAATCAGCGCAGCACTTTGCCATAAAGAGCATAATTTTTTAGTTTCTGGTAGTGGAAGATGAAACAGTGGCACGGCTCCACTAAAATGTTGTTTTAGGCCTCTCTGTCAGTGGGAGACATGCTAAAAATGGCCTTTCAATGCATTTAACCAGATGCACGGACAGTGTTCTTCCTCCATCTGTTCTATTGTCTCAGTGTTCTCTGGGATGAGGAGCGGATGCACCACCGAAGGAGATGCAGGAAACACTCTTGGCCCAGAACAACACGGACAACTTCTTCTAGCCTTTTGCATAGTGGCTTTAGATTCAAGTGCAGCTTAAGGTGGAGGTTAAATGAGAGTACTCCCTGATGTGTAATCCATAACGTTCCCGATTTTCCTGTTGCTTTATGAGACGGACAAGTCTTCATATATGTGATCCAAATGCACAAGCATTGTTTCACACAAGAATTCAATCTTAATTTGTTCCTTTCATCTCTAGAAAGTAGCGTGCTTGGTGTAGTGGAAAATCTCTTGTAGCTCTGACTGGTTTCCAGTCTCTGAGTATAGAGGAACTGGGAGGCTTACTGCTGCCCATGTCAAGGTCTTTGTCATCTTTAACATGACTCCACACAAACAGCAGGAGGAACACTCCACAAATAGACGTTTTGGTGGAGCATTTAAAATTTACAAGGTGAAGCTATATATATTTAATCCTTCTCCAAAAACAGACTAAAGTAAACCCTGTAAAGACGAGAGGTGCATAATGCTAAATAAAGAGAGGTAAATATGGAAGCAGTTTAACGTTTGTGTGTATAACAGGATAAATATGTTTTTATGGGATAATATTATGAAGGCAAGATGGATGTTGTTGACCCACAGCCTTTCACTGCCGCGCCACAGTTGTAAAAACCATATTCGCATTAATCCTGTCAGGCACACGGGGGAAAGCAGTGAATTCTTGTGGTTTATATTAAACAACAAACCTATAGTTAAGAAAATCCCAATTAAGCCTGTTAACATCATTAGAATTTATGACACAGTTCAAAAGGAAATTACTTCCCAAGCAGTTTAAGGCTTGTCAGAATTTGCCTTCAGGCTCCCAAATTCTAACCTCTAAATTGCTTCACTCTCAAATGTTCAGGAGAAAAGAATCCAAAATCTCATTAGGGAAACGCGAGTGGTTTGGAGGAACCGCTAAGGAGCCCAGTTTGGGGCTTTTCAGCTACAACCGTTTCACCGTTTGAATGAATTTCTTTATGTTGCTCCCCTTTCATGTGTTGATCGCGTAATGTCATTTTTCACTGAAGCTAAGGCAGCAATTTATTAAACTTAATGTTCCTGAAAAGTGGAAGTAAGTTTTCAGCCTTGAACTGTACTTTGAACTGCAGTGTGAAGGTGAAAAGTAGTTTATTCCAAGCAGCATCCACGTCATTTTTTTAGCAAAGTATTTCCTCAAAACCTTTTACATCACAGAATAACTATCGCAAACAATAGTGAAGGAAAAAATAGGATATAAAAAGCCTCATTTGGGACATTTTCATAATCAAGTATCAACAGATGTGGGTGTTTCCTACATGTTGCTAGAGGTAACAAACAGTTCCCAGCCTGTGGTGATGTAGACATTGACTGCAAAGGGCTCAATGACCCAGCGAATGCCCTGAGGTTATGACACCAAATACTTCTGCTATTATTACCCTCCCTCTGTAAGCTAAAAAAGACATCTAAGCCCACTTTGAGCGACAAGCTTGTACAAACTCTCCGGTTCGAGAAAAGGATTCCAATGTTTCCACGAAGTGAAAGAGAACAACAGCCAGCAGCTGTCATATTATATACTGACCATTAGTTCGTTTTGTCTCGCAGTCCAAGAGGAGAGGGCATATAGGGATAGCAGAGACCTCTACATTACATAATAGCATATTTCCTTCCAACGCTCCTCTCTTTCCATTCCTCTGCAGTTGGTAGCCAGAGACAGTAAGACAGACCTAAGCTGGATGTAGGGTAACCTTCCCTGTAACTCTAGCTTTCCAATGTTTTTCTATCAGTTGCCCCTTCTCCGTCCCTCTCTTGGGGTTAGCAGTGACACACAGAATGTTCGCCTCCAAATTTCCCATAGAAGGCAGAAAAATTTTGTCTTGATAAACACACATGTTAAAACTCATGAAGATTGCATTGTCGCTCCGGGCGATGCGGAATTTATTGGCGCCTGAGCTCCCAGTGTTATCAAAATAATGTAACTCCCTTTTGTTTCACCTTGCGGCTGCTGATAGATGCTTATTATTTTCATATCATCGCAGTCTGTGTACTCTAAGCGTGGCTCACCTCCAAAAGCAGAATCCGCCAGATCAAAAATGTCTGAGCAAACTCAAACAAACGCTCTAACACAAAGCAGTTTTTGTTCTCCGCTGCACTGTGCACCATGAAGGTCATATAATTGACACTCTGGGGGGGG
>OMNN01023920.1:36887-48121 GCA_900302755.1 Chromis chromis
CGTGTTCAAAATTAATTTGTTAACATATTAAAAATTAAAAGTTTTTACAGAGAGGATCACTTTTTAGCACTCCATAAATCAGAAAATACATTCAACAGTCATAGAAAATTCATTTTCACCATGTTTTAAGGAATAAAAATGTTACATAAATCAGGCCGTGAATTATATATGATCAAACCTCTCTGTAAAAAACCTTAAGAATATAAAATAAAGATGGGAATAAAGCTGGAAAGTTTATGTATGTAATATTTCTGGCTCAGAGTTTGGGAAAAAGATTATTCTTAGAGATCAGCCTTTAAAGACGTGTATTATAATTGAAATCTACAGATACAAATATACTAAATGTAGCAAAAACAATGTATGTTTTGGACATTTACTTTCCGTTAGTATGAAAGAAAATATGCTATGGAAGCAAAAAAGCTGACATCTGAAAATTGACTGTGCATGTTTTTGCCTGCAGTGTTTTACCTTCATTTTAATGTCTGTTGTGACACTGGGGTCAGAAAGAGCCAGATGGAATTAAGCATACAGATCAGCCAAACAAAACAGTGAACCAAAGACATTCACTTGCGTTCCTCATCAAGGTGTTACTCTCCCTGTGTGTGTTTGCTTCTCTGTTATTCTGTGTGTCCTGTTGTCCGTTATCAAAACTGCAGCTAAAATTCAGGGCTACATATTTTGAAGAGAAGATGATCTGACGTGTGAAACTTGACCTAAGAAATACCAAAAGGATTTGGTGACATAATATGGATCTTAGTCATCCTGTCTTCAGCGCTGCAGTAACCAGCAGGAATGTGTTCAACCAGATGACTGAGCTACATGGAAACCACAGGATCTGTGACCGGTCTGTCAGCTATTGTCTTATCTTATGTTTCTACTACACGCTTTTTTGTTTGATGAAATAAAACAACATTGAGTAGAGTAGGAAAAAAAAGCTATTGTTTTCCTCTCTAGACAAATGTGTGCTCAAGCAGAGCCATCTGTAGAGCAAACTGTAAACCTTCTGGCCACAGTTGATATCACGCTCCATGACAAAGTGGATGAGGCAGCGAAGCAAAAATCCTCTTTGGCAAATCATGTACAACAGTGATGCCAATTTTTACTGACACTCATCTAGTGTGTGTCACTGCAATGACAATGAATATGTAATATTCTACTAGACAAGAAAAATGAATCCTGCAGAAGGTATTTAAAGTTCAACTACTTCAACAGAAAAGTAGAATTAGGCGTTGAATGCAGACCTATATAGGAAAGAGACTTTAACCAGGAGCGACAGTATTCAGTTCCCATTCTGTTCTCATTCATTAAAAATGTGGGTAGATGACACATAACTGATGTAAATGAGACATGAAACTAGAAGAAAAACCCACAGGTTTGATCTGATGCTAAAGGGAGGGGTGGGTTTCTGCCTCTTCCTGTCTTGGCAGGAGTGTCTCACACATTATATAACCATTGTTGTCGTAGGATTGTGTTAATTAAAATGGCTTTGAAGTTGAGTCAGAGCTCAGTTGCTAAATGAAAGAGCCAATTGACAACTTAGTGAAACTGGCGAATGACGTTATGGTTAGTTCTGTCCCACTGATGCTACGTGAAAATTTAGAGGTTATAAAAAGAAATGCAGAAGAAGCAAACTAAAGCAAGTTTGTGTTTTATCCGGTCTAACTGCTTGCTTTTTGAAATTCTCTCACACACACTTTAAACCACAGTATCTCCGACCTGCCGATTGACTGGAGGGCTTTTTTTCCCCTCCCTCCAGAACATCTCGCCTAACGACTTTCACACACATGCAGACACAAACACACTCCCTCCTTACAACAGGAAATCTAAAGACACAAAGGCGGGTGGGCTGGGTGGCAGGAGGAGGGTGGGGGGTCGCACATATGTCACCAAAACCACAGCTTGTCTGAGGGAGATGGTGAGGTAATGAATGAGCCTTTCATCATGGAGGACTCATTGCTGCTCATGGTTTCTGTCAGGGACAAACATTTGCATTGCTGTTAGATGAGCAGGAGATGTCTGTTTGTTATTTATCCATGTGCTTATAGAGAAAGTGGACTTAAAGTGTGTTTTCTTCCATAAACTCTAGCTTTAGATGGTTGCGTTGTAGTGAGGATTTTGGAGTATCATCCTCATCCTCACCTCGACAGGAAGTTTTTTTTTTTTTCTCACACCCCGCCGCGGGTCACAGCCAATGTTTTGGCTAATTTGCAACCCAAACATATTCCTTTCCCTTTCACGGCCATCTCTGTCCCCACCTCCTCATTGGTGTGTGAGGCAGAGGACACAAGGCCGGTGCTTGACTGAGCCCTGAATGCTCTTTAGTTGTCACACTTTTCCCAAACGCCTTGCAGCTGCTCCTATTGTGGCCGCAGAGGGAGGGCTCCTTAGCTGATTCTTTAAGCCTCCTGCTGTTGCCCCGGCCTCGCATGGGTTCATAGAGAGGGAGTGTGGCCCAAACAATGGCCGACGCCATGACATCATGCTTCTTATTTTGGTGGAAATCCTTATGCAGATATAGGATAGGATTCCATCGCATGGAACAAAACAGGGAAGGGTGGGACGAAGATGTTTCTAGCATTGCGGCTTTGTTTAGGTATGTTGTAAATGTTTTTCTTCTGTGTTCTTTTCAGCATTTATAAGCATCAAAATAAACATTCGAGTAAAACAACATTTTTCAGAGCTGAAACAATGAGTTGATCAAAAAAAGTAATCAGCAACTTTTTTGATAAACTAATTTTAAGGAATGATTTCACACCTTTACAGCCTGTTTGTTTTTTTTCTCCACTTTTTCTGCCATTTTATGGACAAAATGATCACACAAGACAGCAATCAGTGGAGATCCTGGTTAGTTTCAGCCTTATGTTTGTATTCCTGGCTATATACAGTGCATGTACATAAGAAAATAAAGTTATTAAGTGACTTCATATATAAACAATGAAGTTCTAAATTAGTCTGATATTTTGTGTGAATTTGATATTTAATGGAAAGATAAATCTGTTCTGTCTTAGATTCCTCGAGTTGCAGGGGATTACTGGCATGAGGTTTAACGTTATACGTTTACAAAAAAGACGTGACATGTATTTCAAAACTTAGTCTGTGTTATGAGTTGCACTGCTGGCCACTAGCAAAACAGATAAATCATATAAGGTGTAAAAGACAAAAAAGGAGAAGATGTGCAACGGAGTACAAAAGTCAAATGAGATTTATTCAGTCGTATAAAAACAACATTTAAAACAAACGTTTGCAAAAATAGATATGATAAAGAAATATATTACTTTAAGTCAATAAATATGTCAGAATGCAGTCAGAGAGGACAAAGTGGCCCCATTTTAGTAGTTTCTGGGGTTCTGTCTGTCTCAGCGCTGCAGTACACAGTACGGAAACATGAGGTATTTTGTGGTCGGTTTCCCCAATGTGTCAGGATCGTCAAGGTTTCATGATGTCTTGAAAGGTAGCTATTTGCATGTGAATTGGCAAGCTATTCAACTCTACAACATGAAGATTTCTGCCACATGTACTCTGAGAAAAGGGGGATACATTCATTGTTCGTCAAATGAAGGAGTTACTTCCATGCCATGCTGGGCAATAGGTTTACATTGCTTTCTTTGACCAGTGCAGAAAGCAAAAAAAAAAGAAAAAGGACATTTGAGAGGATAAGTCAACATTCCTGAGACAACTGTTAGCCCTCTCAGTTTTTTTCTTACTTAAAAATGATTATGATTATCAAAAGCAGTTGCCTTCATGAAAAAAATAAAAATAAAAATCAGTCCTTTGAATAAAGAATATTCAGATTGTTTCCTATACAGGACTAACCTCGCAGCTATTTCCCAAGTCATTTGGAATTAAAACTGTGGATGACTTTCACATTTAGTAATACTTTAGCAATACTGCCTTGTGGTAGTTATCAAATCTCCCTTTGAAATGATGAGGCCAACCTACAGACTTGGCCAGCAGATCAGAGGGTCAAATGAATTGACCCCAAACAATAGTACCCATTCTATCCAGTGATACCAGCATCACAGTCGATGGATAAATGGATTGTAATCGGGACCGCGTTTTGTGAAGTGCTCTGTGCAGTCACGTGTGAGCTGTATTTCATGTCCAAATAAACTGTCCACAGCTTCCTCAGCAGCTGGGAGAGGTGGTGATGGGACTGTGGAGGAATGAGAGCTGGCCGGCGGATGTGTGTACGGGGATGGAGACGGGGAAATTGAATACTGTGCTGCTATTGCCGATAGCTGGACTGCCTGCCTCTGAGGAGCACGTGGACGTGGCCAGGACCTGCGACTCGAACTGGAGGAGCTGACCCATGAAGCTGAAGTTTGGAGAGATGATGCTGCGGCGCTGCTTCACAAACTCAAAGGCCTCATCCAGCTTTACGCGGTTGGTCCGCATGAGGTAGGCAAGGCAAATGGTGGCGGAGCGGGAGATGCCTGCTTGGCAGTGCACAAACACACGACCTCCTTTATTTCTCACTGAGTCTGTGGGGAGAGAGGAGAGAAAGCAAAATTAGCGCCCTGTAAACATCTACGAGGTGATAAATATAGAGGTGAGGTTAAAACTCTGCCTGTCACAGGAAACCACAGACACAAAAGTCTTTGCAACACTTTCAGTTTCTTTTTAAATTCAACGGCGCTCATTAGGACACAGGAACACAGTTAATAGCGGGGCAGGGTGTGAGCTAGTGGGGTTTATTCCCAAAGGAGGCAGCCTGAATGGACAAAGAAGGGGAACAGACCCCTGCTGGGGGGTATTGATCTGGGAGGAAGGCTGACAGTGAGTGAGGAGAAATTGCCTTTTGTTCGGCCAGAACAAAGGGTGGTGTGTGGAGGGAGCTATTGAAGCACGGCCAGCCTACTCTCCCACTACAAAACTAGTTTGGGGCTGCAGCCTCACAATTCATTAAAAAGGGGGGCATCCCTTTTTCTACGCCTGAGAGGTGGCGATGATGTAACCACCATTGTGATTAAGTGGGGAGCCTGTGTCGAGCCAGCTGGTCGGTTTTGGAGGGAACTTTTTAAAATTTAAATCCAGGAGTCAAAGAGTGGAGTGAAGGAAGAGGGGGGTTGGGTGTTTGTGATGCTTGCCGGGCTCAGTGGTAACAGCTGTGACAGGCCCTCACATTTAGCAGTTGAGGGAGTAAAAATGGTGGATGTGCTCACCGATAAACTCGATTGCCTCGTTGAACCAGGAGCTGATATCGGCTTTGTGGTTGTCCTCGACGGGGATGCTCTTGTAGAGGAAGGAGTCCTCGAAGTGGTTGGGGCAGTTGGCAGAGACGTTGATGAGAGCGGTGATCCCCAGCATGTCCAGCATGTCTTTTCTGGAGGCATGGTAAGCACTGCCAAGGTACAGGAAAGGCAAGATCTCCACTGGACCCCCCTATACAGAGAAAAACAAACCACTTAGTCCACTCGAAAACAGTAGGAAGGCAGAAACAACGTGAGTGTATTGTGAGGTGTACATTTAATCATTAAGTTGTGAGAATACACACCTGGTCGTATAGAGGTGTATTGCACGGACTGCAGTTTGGATCTGCACTCCCAGGATGGCTGGAGCTCAGGGGCAAACTGAGCCCCTGTGGAGGGGAGGGTTTGGTGCACATCTCTGGATACTCGGTGGAAAATGAGTCAAATCCGCCTGGAAAATGATTAAAAAAAGACACCAAGGTCAGATCACTGGACACCAGAAAGACGTCTACATTTAAACATGGGTCTCCAAAAAGGTGACAACTGCTCATGGGGCTATTTTGGAACATTGTTTATACTCCGGCACCAGCTGGTATGGTGACAGCTGTGATCCGCATTTGTTGCCCCGTTGTTAGGATACGAAGAAACAATAGTGTGGCGGACTTTTTCTTACCTTTGAGAATAAAAACACTGGCTCCACAGGGGTCGCGGCACAGGGCTGAAACAGCGAGCATCAGGGTCCCGTCCTTCTTCACTTGGCCCAAGTCCAAACTGCGGTCGTCGAGCAGCACCACGGACTGGTAGTCCCCTGACAGGAGCCGGGTCCGGGTGTCTTCGTTGGGGACTATGTGCTCCAGTCCCAGGCCGCCCCGGGCTCGCCGGCGGACTATGGTGCTGAAGCGGACGTTGGTGGAGCCCGATATGTGGGACGAGTTGAAGGAGAGGAAGGAGCGGCAGTCCAGCACCAGGCAGTCCGGGACGTCGCCCTCCAGCAGGCCACAGAGGGACGCAGAGTCGATGGTGGGAACCTCCATAATGACCATAGTAGTGCGGCGGGATAGAAAAGTTAAATCCAAATACATAAAGCTGTAGCGGCAGGAAAACGCAAGTCTCCCACGAAGTAACGCCGAGTCCTTTGTTCCGGTTAGCTTGTTTAAAAACCAAACAAACCAAAAAAAGTGTGACGAAAGAAGAAAAAAGTTTTAAGACTGTCTAAACTGGACTTGTCCTCTTGTTTTGTGTATCCAGTAGTTTTCCTTTAGTCGGATAAGTTTGAGTTTACAGTCGGTAGCTTCTGTCTGTGACCGCCGACTAAAACCGTTTATATATGACTCGTGCTTGTGAATGAGAGGCCACTGACGTCAGAGCGCCGCCCCGCGTGGCGTCCTGCCAGAGCTGCGGACGTCATCGAGTGCGGCAGAGTGCTCGCGCACATGCGGGACATTTCTGAACAGGCGTACCGCACGTACGCGGGCACGCGGAGTTCAACAGCCTTCTGTCTTTCTTTTAGTTTCTTTCTGTCCTGTGAGTTATTTAGTTTCTTTTTCTTCCGCCTTGGATTTGTTCTGTACTCATGTACATTTTTGTGAGGTCATAACTTTATCTAGTCTTTAAATGAGTCAGGTCAATCTCCATAATTAATAGTACTAGTCTCTGTATTTATTAAGACTGTATGGCCTTAGCCTTAATATTTAAATTAGTTTGGTTAATCTGCGTCATTGATAAAACTGTAGGATCTTAGCCTTAATATTAAAGTAGTCAGGTTAATCTTTATCATTAAAACTGAAAGTTTAATCCCCATATGTATTATATTGTAGAGTTAATAATTAATAATAGGGTTAATAATCAATAATACTCTAGGGTCTTAGCCCTAATATCAGAATCAGAAAAAGCTTTATTGCCAAGTGAGCTCGCACACACAAGGAATTTGTCTTGGTAACTCAAAGTTAGTTATATTTAAGATAGTTAAGTTCATCTCCATTATTAATAAAACTATAATCTTAGCCTCAATATTGAAGTAGTTAGGTTAATCTGTATCAATAATAATATTGTACGTTCTTAGCCTTAGTATTAAATTGGTTAGGTTTATCTCCATAATGAATAATACTGTAGGGTTAATCTCTATAATTGATAATACTGTAAGGTCTTAGCTCCAATATTTATTATTGTCAGGTAAAGTTGTATTTTATATAATTTCTGTAGGGTTTTAATCCTTAATATTTAAATTACTCAGATAAATTAATACTATGACTAACAATATAGGACCTTAACCCAAATATTTAAACTTGTTAGGCTACTTAGAACACTTTTTTTTTTTTACTGGAAAGCACTTTAGTGCCACGCCTGTTGTTTTACATGTCCTATATAAATAAAGGTGACTTATGTTAAAGACACAAAATCCCAGGTGTGTTTCTTAACTATTGACAGTACTATGACAGCATCCTACCCAGACTGCCTTATATTCAAACTGTTATATAGGCATATTCTGATATTTTTTTTGCCAAAATCAAGTATTTTTTTCTTGTTATAGCCACTACTCAATTACTAAGTTAAGTTGAAGCATTAAGTCATACAAACCTCAAAGTCCCCACTTGATATTGATGTTAGTACATGATTATTTAAGTCAACAGCAAGCATAGTACTTGAGATGTTTCATGAAAATGACTAAAATAATGACCTGGTGTGTTATTCATTAGCTGGCAGTTCCATTACCAACGTCAAAATATTAATCCTGTTAAGCAATGATTCACGTTTGGTAAATGAGTAATTAGACAGATTTTTATTTAATTGGGATTAAAATAGGTTATATGTAGTCATCCTCTGAGCCTATAAAAGTTAATCATCAAACTTTTTATCCTTTTATCATATCATTACAGTGAACCTTATGGGTTTTAATTTTAAGCGTTTGTATAAATGTCTATATGTCAGCAAATAAGGAATCTGCCAAATTTTCCATGATGTTAGTGTTTAATTAGATTTCTATTTTGCCTCTTCACCTGAGAGTTGACAAATAAGACAATAAGTAAATACCTGCCATGGGCGCCATAAAAGTTTATTCTTTGTTTTTATTAGTCAGTGGTACATAGTGTTCAATGCTCCGAGAGCAAAGGCTAACCATAAAAGTTAATCACTGTATAGAAATCTGAAGTCCAGTAAATTTCCACATGCTGAGAAACAAAACACTGGTATACCAGGAAGACAACAGCAGATGGAGATCTCCTGACCTGTTAGTTTTGTTTCATTTGTGACCTAATTGAAACAGATGGATGAGGTGTTTTTTTTCCCATACCACAATCAGAGTATGTTTTTTTTTTTTTTTTTTTTGAAAGCAAACATGATCGGGCTGTCCTGGGAAACCCTTTTCATTTGTTGGTGTGGTTTGCTGACTCAGAATGGGCAACACTGCTGTCTCATGATAGGGAAACTGTGTGATCAATGCTGACGGACACCACTCACCTGTTGACTACACGTCGTATTAAAGTCTTAGTGTCTTGAAATTGAACAGCAGAGACACACCAAGGTTGTTATGCTGTGAAACAAATGTTTACTAAGCAGAGTTTAAAGCAGGTAGTGTTGCGACACTCGCTCATTCACAATCCCATTTAAGTTTCAGCTTACCAAACCCGTAACAGTCACAATGAACAAATCAAAACTAATCTATTTAAGTTTATAGCTTAAGTGTCATGCTGACTGTAAGAGCTTTACGTTTCTTCAAACATCAGGATGACATGTACTTTATAGGCCATGATGTCATTCTCACTTTACTGTAACCTTAACAAAAGACGGACTTTCAGGCCCGGTGAATCCACATTGGTGCTGTTTTGGCTCTCTGTTTTACTTCAAGCAAAGGGAAAATGGATGTGTTATGCAAGGAAGGAAGAGGGGGGAGGGGAGGGGTTAGCCTAAAGTACAGAAACTTAACCAATCACAGCAGAGTGTAAAAACTCTCTAGCCGGTTTAACCTCACACTCGTGTGAGATGAGTCAACTGTGAGGCACATGCCACAAAGCAGAAATCTTATACTCTATGCAGGGGAGGAGGGTCACACAGGCTCTGAAAACAGTCTGTTCTCAAACATTTTGTCCTCACTGCAAATGTGTGTTGCCTCAAGTCATTCAAGTGATCAAGCTTACGGTTAGGAAAGACATTAGACACCTGATGAAGAAATGAAGAAAGACAGCTAGTACAAAATGAACCCAGTAAAGAAATTTTGTACTTGAAATGTTTACTTTTATTGCTTTTTTCCATTATTTACATCACCTGCCACTGGCATCCTTCATGATATTGATTTCTAAAATGTTCTACTAACCTATTACAGAAAGTAAATTTAGTCAAATCCATGAATCATATTTTCTCTGGGGTCATGATGACCAACAAAAAGACCAAGTATTAACCCAGAAACATGCATTTCAGCAGCAAAAACCCTGTCCTCCCAGAAAAATGCACGTGTGATTGCATTGTGTATGACAGAATATTGAAATTGAGCTCCAAAAATAGAGCCCGAGTTTTTGCTCTGTTTTTGATTCCCATAATTATTGGCCGTAACCAACCAGAGCTTTCATCCAGAAAGGGAAGTGAAACAGAGGATGACAGAGAGGCATTTCCTGTGGTCCAAACTCGCTGTCACTTGCTGTCATCCCTGCCTGTTTACTGTCATCGTCACTACCGCCAACAGCTGAGCCATCACTGGGAAAGCACAGGGTCTATCCTCTTCTAGTGTCTCAACAACAGGCGCGTTATGTCAGCCAAATATGTTTTGTTACAGGTATATATGAATGTGGGAAAAAGAAAAACACTTGCACTGGGAAAAACCTTAACTGCTGGAGTTTGTGGATTTTCTAGTGTGACAGATGCATTTTTCAATCACGTAAAACATGATGTGTAGCTCTCTGTTTCTGGGTTGTAGCGGGAATATGGTCCAAATTAGCCTAAAACACATAAAGGCCTGTCTGATTATATTACAGTGTTACCGAAAAACACACTTCCACTTTCCTTTATTGAACAGGAAGCCTGATGAAAGCAGAGGCCATATTGCTTATAAATTAACTTTAATTAAGTCACAGCACAGTTGATGTGTTTGGGGCGAACAGCAGCATTAGATGTTACTATCTGTAGTCACCACTCTATAAGAAAATGTCCTGCCGAAAGCCCTATCTGATTGTCCTCATAGTTTCGATCATAGCATCTGGACTTGCTTGAGTTTCTTGAAAATCTCCACTATCTGATTGGTTACATGCCAGGAGCAATAGCCTATAAACCCTGAATTATATAAAGTTTAAAACACATAAAAAAAAGGCATTTCAACCGAGTGTTGGTTTAGAGTGTGTGTTTTAAAAAAAATTTAACACCACAACTTTCATTTTTACTGCAAATGTATACCAGTTCAACATACAGAATATTGGTCTCCTTGATCACTAATAATCAGTCAGTATCAACCCTGAAGAAACCATAACAGTTGTTCTCATGCTATGAAAGTAATCCTCCTGCCTTAGCTTATTTATAAGCTGAATACAGGCACAGGCAGCGTAAGCAGATTTATATAAAAACATTAACTTTTTCATTAAAATACCTACAGCTGCCTATAGACTATAATATATTAATAATATTGGTTAATTAGGGGCAGTGGTGACCTAGTGGTTTTTGAAGCAAACTTGTAACTGGTGGGTCGCCGGTTCGAGTCCCCGGACTGGCAAGAGGTTGAGGTGGGAAAGTGAGAGCGACCACTTGTCACCACCACTGTGGGCCCTTGAGCAAGGCCCTTAACCCCTGATTGCTCCCTGGGCGCTGCACCGCGGCAGCCCACTGCTCCTAGTATGTATAGTTAAGGTTAACTTTGAATAGGATGGGTCCAATGCAGAGAAGGCCTTTCCCCAAGGGGATCAATAAAGGTTAGATTATTAATGTAATTAATTAATGTAGTGTTTGTATCTTCCTGCCCAGAGATTGCATATCAGTCTGTTTTTAAATCAGTTTAGGTTTCCCTTCTCCTGAACACTAGATATAGTCAGTTTTCATTTCAGGTATTTTCTTGAAAGTATAGTAGCA
>OMNN01023921.1:0-23443 GCA_900302755.1 Chromis chromis
GGGGGTCCGAATATCCTCCCACCGAATGCGGCTTACAACTTCAGGTGGGAAAAAAATGAATGACTAGGCTGATTTCCCGCGTGGAAAAGCAGGGATTAACGTTACCTAAAGAGAAACAAATCCCGTGTTATTAATTAAAATGAGATTTAATTACAGAGGTAAGAAATCGTGACTGTGGAGCCTAAAGAACGTGGTCGAGGAGAGCATCACTCAGCCTCCTGATTACAGCTGAGAAATACTAACTGGCTCAAATCAGATCATGCATTGTCATATTTATCCTATAATCCGATGGATGCAGTTAATAAATCCACCTATCCAAGCAGCCACTCTAGCAGTGTGAAGGCACCATGAAGCCTACCTGGGAGTGTTGAATCCACACTGATCCGCCCCAAGTGGATGATTCCTGATTAGCTGTTAATGTCTCACAGGGAAGTCTGCATGCAGGTGACTCTCATGTCCTCTGTGCAGGCAGCCAGGTCGTGCATCGGGCTTGAACCTGTGAAATAAATAAAGCTACAGTCCTTCCTGCATCACCGCCGTCCTTCCCCTCAAGCCCCAGTTTTTTCCGTCTGCCCTGCGTCACTCCCAGTCATCCTGAGGGAGAGGAGCCTGTGAGGCTGGAGCGTCGTCAAGTTCCGCAGTGTGAGGAAGCAGACTTCCAGGCGCAGCTTTAAAAATAAATGTACGGTAAAGATGCTGTTACTAGATGTCTGTTTGTTTTTACTCTTACATAATTTACTGCAGAAGGTGACATCCAAGAAGACAATGCATCATATTCAATTCATTTTTAAACTCACAAAATAAGTCATCTCAATTTATTTCACATAGTGAGGCTATAATCATACAATATTTTACCATATTATCACCCAGCAAATTTAAAGATTCCCTTTGAGCAGCTCTTTGGTTAGAGTAGAAAGAAAACACTCCCTTTAAACAGGAAGAATCCTCCAGCAGAACCAGGCTCAGTTAGGGCGGCCATCTGCCTCGACTGGTTAGAGTGAGGTTAAGGATAGAGAGAGGCAGAGAGAAATCAGACAAGCGAAACACAAGAGAACAATAACAAATCTAATAGATAACTAAAAGCAACACATTTTAATTTCCATCTATCTCTTTGCTCTTCTTGCTTTTGCCCAGCTGGTATAGGACAGTGTACAGCCTGGACATGTTAAATAATCATAAATAATCTAACCTTTATTGATCCCCTCAGGGAAATTCCTTCTCTGCATTTGACCCGTCCTATTCAAAGTTAACCTTAACTATACATACTAGGAGCAGTGGGATGCTGCAGTGCAGCCAGGGAGCAGTCAGGGGTTAAGGGCCTTGCTCAAGGGCCCACAGTGGTGGTGACTGGGACAAGCAGTCGCTCTCACTTTCCCACCTCAGCTTTTTGCCAGTCCAGGGGCTCGAGCTGGCGACCCACTGGTTACAAGTTTGCTTCACAAACCACTAGGCCACCACTGCCCCAGTGTTGCCAGTCAATTACACTGCTAACACAGAGAGACAGACAACCATGCACACTAACATTCACACAAAAAGTCATAACAATCACTTGATTCTTTAACTTTATATTGTTCTATCAGCTACATTTTTGTTGGTGACGTAAATCTATTGGTAAGCGGTTCATTTACGATCATTAAATGCCAAATCAAAGTTCAGCAACTTGCTGGAGTAGAGAGTTCATCAAGATCAACAAGAAATTGGAATATGTTTCAACTAACTGTTCAAGGCTATATCAAGTTAAAAGGCCAAACATTTGCTAGATCCACCTTCTGAATTGTGAGTTTACTGGTCAGTAAATTAAATAATAAATAAATTAAAATGACAATAAATAAATCAAAGCTTTGTATATCAAAGCATCACGCACATGGTCTTCTTTTGTGACTTCATGAAAAAGTTACAAATCTATTTTCTATTGTCAAAGTTAGAAAAGGTTTCAATTTAGCCATTTGTGCATGATTTTTTATTTTATTTTTTTATTTATGTTTATTTATGTTTATTTTGTTTATGTAGTGATGAATTCTCGACCACTGAGTTAATCCACAGCCTTTAAAGGACAACAATCATATAGTGTGACCAGAACACAGACACTCCTTTGACCAGTTACTAAAAAAGCTCACCCTAAAATGCAGCTTTGTACAAATGACATGATGCCACAGAAGACAAGACGAGAACGGGCTGTTTGCATGCTGGATGCTGCATGTCAATTTGGGCTGTAGCCAGGCACTTAAATTAACTCCACCATTTGTTGTCTAAGAAATCATTTCAGACAGCATGGTGCAATACACATTCTGCCACACGATACTCTGGATGAAAGTGTCTAAAGATATGATCCTACCCCCAAAAATGTCCACCAATTTCACCAAGCCCTTCAGGATGAGTGGGACAAGATTCTACAAGCAGCATCAACAACCTCATTAACTCATGGCAGATGTGTGACTCATTACTGACTTGTGATTTCTGCTCTATGACACTCCTCTCCATCTGCCCATTACTATTTCCAATATAATGTGTATTTGGTTGCTCCACGACGCCAACCCCTATGTGAAGATGTAGTGTGTTGAAACAACAAATCCCTATTCCAATATGTTAAAAAGGATGGATAGAATTTCATAAAATATGACATGCTGTGCTTTTATTTTTGTTTAGTGTAAATAGCTGTTGTCTTGTGAAGTGTAATGAGCTATTAAAGGAGATACTATCACACTTCCTGTGCTGTCCGGGCTGTGTGTGTGTGGCTTGACGCAGCTCTGTGATGGGTTATGAGGGTGGTGCTGATGAGAGCAGAGTGACAGGGGCGTCGCTCTCTGTCAGACACGAGCCTGCTGTTGATTCCTCAGGACACACATGGGTGTTGATGACATATGGCGCCCTGCTGCCTCCAATAAAACAGCAGCGGCACACTTTCTGTTCTCCTCTCAGGCCGCTGACACGGAGTGTTACTTTTGATTTTCCATTGAGTCGATACAGATTGTGAGAGATGCGCCATCTGTTGGTGATACCCAGAGCTAATGATCAACACAGACCCCCCCGGGAGTCCCAGGCTCCACTATGGAAACTACACTGTAGGCGGTAACTGAGCGGTGCTCATAATGAACACAGACACTCTGCAGGGTGCTCTTCTTATCTGGATTGATAATGACCAGCAGAGATAGTAAACAGCCTATTTATTATGATAATAAATGAAAATTTGGAGCTGCTATTCATAATAGATGACTTTAGTTTTATTTTGTATGCTTAATTATGGGATGTTTCAGCTTCATGTTTAACCCCTTCTCTGCATGAGCCACTAAGTGTGATTTAAATATGTTTTAATGAGACACTTGGTGATATCTTATGTTCGATTCAAGCCATGCTTTTTAATTTTTCATTGATTGGTTGACAGTTTTTAAGTCCGGCGATGGATTTATTCATATCTGAGCACAATTGAGTTGTGCATATAGATAGCATGGAAACAACTCAAATAGCAGACAAAGTAAATCTTTAAAGCCCTTGATAAAGTATTTGTTCATTTTGTTATCATTATTGACTATATGATGAGGAACACCACTTTGCTGTGTCTTGCTGGGTGCTAGTTTCATTTCAAGCCACTCCCTGCTTCACATACATATTTCACATTGATTTGTGCATGGAGCCACACTTTAAGCTCTCTACTAGTATTCAGGCCATCTTTGATCAATTACACTTGCTGATATAGCATTACATTGTCTCTGTATCAGATCAGAGTGCTATCTCCCATGTACTGAAGCAAAATTAGACTGGAAACACACTGAAAAATATATAAATAACCAAATGAATAAAATATATTTATGTCTACTCAAATGACAAACTCTGTTATTTTTTGCTGTGCTATGGGTCAGCTCTTATTTAGCTCAAAGAGCAATGAACATGACATTAACACAGCAGCATGTCAAGTTGAGAAGCTCCAAACTTTCTCAGATGCAGACATGAGACAATTGTTATGAAGCTAAAACTCGATTGACCACATACAGATTCCGTGCATTTTACAACAAAATGCTTAGCATTTTTTCTTTGCATGGAATTTGTCACTTAGTAAACCTGTTTCTCAAGAAGTGTGTTTTTGTAAACACAAATGTTCTGATAATTTTAAATCCATAAAGACAATGCAATAATATAGGTTTGGATGCCATGCTATAGCAGTGTATGACTTAAGGGGTCACTGTTGAGCTTAAATTAAACCCGACATAATATTTTTCATGCTTGTATTAACAGCAAGACCTTTACATGAGCAGCTCTTTCTTATTCTAAATCAAACTTCATCTGTAGTTTATATCCCTCTTATAGGCCAATATTCCCTATCTAGGATTAAATAGCAAATGTATCAGTCAAAACCAGAGCAGCACAAACAATATTTAAGAAAAAAATCAGAAAAAATCTCTATACACTAATGTACAACTACTTAATAATTATTCTCTAATGGTTTTTTTCCCAGCAGGATAAATGCCACAGTATCTGAATGAGTGACTTCCAAAGACTCTATGTGTGGCCAAACTCCCCAGTATGCTCAGACGAGATTGTTCTCATGGCAGCAGCATTTTCAGGACTTAGGAGTCTTTGTCTGGCCATCAACAAAAGCCTTTGGATTACTGGTGAGGCAGGCTCAGAGTACAGCTGCATGCGTGTATGGGCAGGTCAGAGGAATGACTGGAGCCTCGGTGGGCTAAGCACTCAGAAAAATGCAGTTTGGTGAGATTGCAGATTAGGAGGGAGGGAGGGAGGTGGGACAGGTGCTGAGTCCATGGAGGGAAACAAAAGACACACTTCACCCACAGGCACACTCTGGGAGAAATTTAAAAAGCTGTGTGAAAAAAGTGATTCATGGCTAAAGATTATGAAATGAAATTATGAATTATGAAATCCTTTAAAAAAGAAAGTGACAAATAAAAAACTCTAAAACTTCTCTATCCAGTGGAAATTGTGCAGCACTTTGACATTTAACAACTTCACTTTCTACTTCTGAGACAGGCCTACCTGTGAGTCCATTACAACACAATAACAACACTGAGAGAACGAGGGCTTTCCATTGGCCCAGGCAGCAGCCAATCTGGATGCAGGGAATGAGTCACAGGGAAGCCACTGTGCCTATCTGCACACACCTGATACTTTACCTGAGTGAGCTCAGACGCAGCATCTCATTACCGTTCCAATACAATCTATCACTGAGGCTCATTGTGTCCTGTAAACTCCAGCAGTCAAGGTGTTCTTCTGCATTTGGCTCCACTCAGACAAAGACAGGAAACCATGGCTGTGGCTAATTTCCAGTACATTACTCGGATGAGCAGTGGCTTCAAGGTCTACATTTTAGAAGGTAAGCTTGGTTTTTGCTTTGCTTTTAAGTCCTCATGTTGTTTGATGTCTGTGAATACTTGCATTACCTTTAAGTCTCTGATACTGTTATGCTAAAACATATTAGTAATATGAATGTATATGTTTTGATCTTATGTAAAACCTTGTATATTATGTGTTCAATATAGAGGTATTTACCTTTGTTATGTCCATGACATTTATGTAAACACTGTATCAGATAGAAACAATCTGATATGATGACAATCAAATAGAAGATAAACACCAAGAACTTTTAAATAAAACGTATGAAATATTTTTTTGTATAAATAGATTTCAGACAGAAGATCTTCTTCCATAAAGAATAAAGGGCTCTCTGTGGAAAAAATGCTGGTCTTTCAAGGTCCTCAAGCTTCAACTAAAACTCTATAAACTATGTATTTATGTTGGATGTCAATAAAATCTTAATAAAAGCAGCAAACCCAGAAGGTCAGGCAGCATATTCTCTCTGATAACGAGGAAGAAATATCCATGCCCGAGGCATTAGAAAATCAGCATAGGTGTGGTTATACCTGCCCCCCTCCACAATGGCACTCTGTGTGAAGGAGTAGCTCACAGGTGTTGGAGTGTTTAGGCACTAGGTAATGTGAACTAGAGTGAGCAATTTGGGTGTGAAACAACTGAACATTTGTTTTTTAGAATGCAAAACAGATAATCAACTATTGCTTCCAATCACTAAGGCAGTAGACGTCATTGTCCCTGAACTGAATGGTTGATTTGAATACAGTTGATTACTCCCGTCGTTCCATCAATGTGGATTTCCAAGTGTTAACTGAGCATACAGTCAAACAATAGGTCGCAGTGCAATTATGCTGCCATTACATTTTCAAACAGTGCTGCTGTTTTGACACGTGAGCTTGTGGATGTGACTGCAGATTGATCTGGTGAAATATTCCTCATGTGGCTTCAATTCAACTTTAGTCACCTGGATTTTTAAAAACACTTTGACATCCAAATCAGCATGTGAGTTTAACTTGCAGACTGTATTATACTCAGCACTCCTCTTATTCACCACAGCAGTGACATCAGCTTGTTGATGTGTTTCAACTTGTGTAACTGCAGAAATCCAGCGTACATGCGCGCGTGTGTTCACCTTCATGGCCTTTTCATAAATGGGTGCCGCCCAAATCAGGGTCTTTAAACTCTGAGATCCGTTTGATGTTTGGGATCCCATCCTGACAAAAATGGTTGATTGAGCCCTTCTGAGTGTGTGATCTGGCTGAATGCCAACATTAGGCAGAAAAACAACATTTACCGTTAGCATTGAATCAGCTGTGTAGTGTTGAAACCCTCACTGATCAGGTCGATCGAGTTCTACAGCTTAACGGAGTTTACGATTAACGGTGGCAAAAAAAAAAAAAACATTTTCCCACGAATAGTAGTCATGCAGGTTGATGTCATGGATCAAAACAAGCCGTTACTCATCACTGAGTGCCACACACCATTGTCACTTTAGTAAAATCATCACTGCCAGTAGCAAATGAATCATAGTGGAAACACATGATATTACTGTATATGATACAGAATTGGTGCTTCATCTAATTCTGCTTTTTAATATCGTCTTTTAGGTCAACCCCACTGCAGAAGCGAGGACAGATACAGACATATGACAAATGACCGGGCTCGAGCCCCTGCAGTGTATCCAATCAAGCGTAAACGCAGCCATGAGAGAGGGCTAACTTTGGAGGAAAGGTTGGTAAAATTATTTATTCATGTTTCCATTAAATTCTGTATTAAACTATGACAAATTAAATGCAAATTCTGCCAAAGAGATGTGACATTTTCTGGTATTTTATTGTTCCAGGCGAGAGCGTGCGATGAGCAGAAGCAACGCTAAAGTAGCCCAGAGAGCAGTAGCAGCAGCAGCACCACCACCAGCGATGTTCAGCAGCCGACACAGTTCAACATCTACCCAGAGTCCAGCACCCAGCCCCACCAGCCCTCTGCCCACCCATGTGTACTACACACCAGTCATGGACGAACCTCTTGCCCTCATCAAGAAACCAAGAAAAGACCCCGAAAACTCAGTGGAAAAGACTCAAAGCACTGCCACCAATCAAATCCAGGTAATTCAGCAGAGCCAAGCAACGCTAGTCATGTCTTCAACAAGCTGATTTCATGAAAGATTAAGGGTGTTCGGGAGCACATAACTTAGGAAACGTGGCAGTACTGTATGTCCCTTTGTAGTCTCAGTGTAGCTCCAGGCTACCCACAGTGGTGGTACATCTTCCATCGGTAGTCAGTGAATCCGACTGCAAAGGCATTCTACTTCCAAGGGTGCATACAGGCCTAAGCTTGCCTGAGCTATGCAATCCAGCAGGATTCAGGAAGAAAATGTGAGCAATGGAGGGAGGAATGCCATCAACAAGACCAAACAGACTGCTTTCTCTGACCTGTTTATGCCACCACACTGGGAGTGATCTGACTTTCATGGGCAAACCCAACCAGTTTAATCAGTTTTCAAATCATTTTGTTTTCACATTAAAGTCGGTACAGTCTTGTTGTTGTAGCTGGATAGAGTGCACAGTCAGGTTGCACAGGAATACACACTTTGTTGATTAAGAAGACAACACAAAGTAGGGTGACTGTTGAAGTACAGACCCATTTTTTTTTTGGTGCCTTTAATCTAATTAACAACCCATTTCTTTCTGTTTTCCAGATGCGTCCCTCTGTGATCACCTGTGTCTCCTCATCCAGAAACCCCTCCTGCAGACCTGAGGTCCACAGAAGCACCTCATCAGGTCAGTCTCACACTCTTGTGAATGAGCTCACTCACCAGACGGTCACTCCCTAGTCGTAATGCATGCATCATAGTCGAGCCAACCACTCACTTTTACTGACTCACTGAGGTGTGTATTTGATGTTTATCATTCATCCTTTCTCTTCCAGTGGTTTCCAAAAGCAGCTATGATCACGTCCTCGAGGAGCATTTCGAGAGGAGCCTCGGTGTGAACTACCAGAAAGCTTGCAGCCAGCAGCTCTCCATCAGCGTCTCTGTCGATGACCACTTTGCCAAGGCTTTGGGAGACAAGTGGCTGCAGATTAAGACCAAGTCTTCCTCCTGTTCTTCCACACCTCCCAGCAGCCCGAGTGTTACTCACTCCCCTACCTACAGTCACAGCTCCAATCAGTGCCACAAAGAGTCCACCAGCAGCTCATCGCCGACTTCCAGCCACTGGCCCGTCAATTAAAGCAGAAACGACCTCTGATCCTGGTGGAAACTGGACTTTGTGACTTGTAACATTTCAGTGCAAACAGCTCTGCTTGTCCATGCAATGGAAATGTCAGCACTAGTGTCGAGAGAGCGAGCTTGCAGATGCAGAAGTGCTGTCATTTGGACCTCTGTGTGTCCAATATACAAAGATGCAGACAAATGTAGCATTAATTGGGACACCCTTGTTTTGTTACATTTCTATCCTCTGCTTGTTGATAGCATCTGAATAACTGAGATACTGATGGTGATGAGGGATGATTGAAAGATCAAATATTCCTTTACATTTCTCTTATTTTGTGCCATTCTTATAATGGAATGCCACAATTTCATTGTATTATATTTATATTCTGATATGCCTGGGTTACGCCTTATAGTCTAAATGACTAGCCAATCTGCTGTATAATATTATGCTTATCAGCTGTACACAAAACAGACTTTTGAAAAAACTTTGAAAGAATAAAAATCCAAAAAATTCTTTAATTTGTTTTGTGTGTTTGTTATTTGTAAAAGCACTTATGTATTGTGCCATCTGACAAATCAGTTTAAAAACAGCAAACAACTAGAGAGCAAAGAAAAAATAAGTTATTTAAAAATTAGCTAAGCATGTCAAAAAAATAAGTAAAACTCCTGTTAAACTGGAAGGTCGTGACCATGGACAGCTTGTAAAAACTGGGCAGGGTGCTCTACCAGACAGCCTAATTTTCAGTGGTGAGTCAGTGCATGTCTACAGCGCATCCGGCACACACACATGGCATTTTACACTGAGGGTTGTTGCCACACACTGAGTGTAATTCAGACAGAAGCGCAAACGACTCATTCTGGACATTTTCCTGTAAGTTAGAGAGAATGTAGGGAGCATGTCCCAGCAGGCATGAGGCCTTGTGTTCTGACATTCCTGTCTCCTGAGAAAATGACTCTGTAAGATCCTACAGATCCTGTTTGGCAAGGGATAGGAGGGAGGGAAGAGGGGAAGGAAGGGTTGGGCTACATAAGCCTGAGCATGAGAACCAGCCACGCTCTTCAGTTACTTATTTGCATGTCCTATCTTGTCTAATTTTAAATATGATAGGCAACATTAAAAAAAAAACTGAAGGCTTGAAATTACAGAGTTGAGCAATTTTAAGGAACGTTAAACTTGAATGTTCAGACAAGTTGAATCTTTTAAAATGGGGAAATGTAAATGTCAGGGGTGAGATAAAAAGTGAATTAAATGTATTCTTACATTAAAATGATTAAGGATGGCTACAAAACAAGCAAAAGCTAACGTCATCAAGGATTTGAGTTCAAACGTCGGCACACAAATTCTTAAATTCCACCAAGCAGTAACATTATGTTTACACCAAACACATTGTGCAGCCACTCCAAACATACAGGAGCAAATAGTGACCAAACTGCTGATTATTACTTTTCCTCATTAAGTCACGAACTGGTATTTCGACATGGAGCCGCTCATCAGTCAGTGTAACCTGAACAGGGGCATTGATGCCACCTAGAGGCCCTGAGGTAAACCAAAAACAGCCGACATTGTCAATGACAAATGGTCTCAAGTTGCACATAGATGAACAGCACAAACAGCTAAAAACACAGCTCTGCGGGTGAACTGGTTGTTGAATGAGAGCTCTGGTTTGACAGAAAGACCTTTAGAAATCCAAAGGGGAGAGGAAAATACTTTGCTGAGCTACCACTAGGAGGCTACTGCGCATTGATCTGCATTCATAAGCTTTCGTGGTTGTGCCTCTCATCCAAAATGTCAAGTTTTATGTGTACATCAATGCTAAAGTAAATAATGCATGATATAATTCTTGTGCACCAGATGAAGCTAGAATTGAGCTTAATGATCTGGATATACTGAAATCCATTAATCTGTTTATAGACACAGTGACCCACCGCAGTAACAAGCTGAATGAAACCCGTTCACTTATCGGGCACTGCTTTAGTTCAGGACAACTGAATTGAAAATGATTGATAGTTCCAATTATGTAGATCAACTTGCCATGAGAATGTCAAGAGAAAAAACTTCTCATGCTGTTGCAAAACAAATGCACATTGTTGTGTGAGGCAACAATGAGGGATAATTACAATCCGGAATACCTCCAACATGACAGAAAACAGCATTTAACTCATGGCAATAATAATTAAGTGCGCTCCACAATACAGAAGCCTTCTGGGAAAGAACTTGGACTTTCTCTGGTCTTTCAAAAGTTAGATCACTATCAACAAATCGAGAATCATTCTGCAAATAATTGAAATTACAGCTCTAATCCCATGAGAACAAGATTGCATGGAATGATTGTGCATCTGCGGCGGCGCTGTGTGTGATTCCTTTTTTAAGCTTCTTGTTCAAACTCTTTAAATGATCAAAGATAGTCATCTAGGAAAACCGCTGAAATAATCATTATTCAGGTTCAGACAGTTGAGTGCTCACAATCCCTACCTGGCAGCCTCCTTTAACCTGTTGTAGCAACCAAACATGATATGAAATGAGCCCTTTAACGCAGCTTAATGCTTAATCCCAGTTATTGTGGAGTGGCTGTTTATGGAGTTGCATTACACGTAACTTAAACTTTAATATTTTAATAGACGGCAAACCCTGAGCTCACAAAACAGAACGCCGAAGTTCTTTTTTCAGGATAGAAAAAAAAACTGCTTTAAAATGCAGAAAATTAAAAACTAAATTGGAAAAGTCTGCAAATTAAACACTAACCTTTGCTCTCTTCTTTTATAACATGG
Source organism: Chromis chromis (assembly GCA_900302755.1). Classification (NCBI taxonomy): domain Eukaryota; kingdom Metazoa; phylum Chordata; class Actinopteri; family Pomacentridae; genus Chromis; species Chromis chromis. Next base: position 11,306 of record OMNN01023921.1, read on the forward strand.
ATACAAATGGAATGTTTTACATTGTAAGAATTAGTCTCTCATTATCATAAATAAAGCGCTCTGAGCTACAAACCTTGTATGAAGGGCGCTATACAAGTAATGTTATTATTATTATTATTATTATAATACATAAAGGGCATCATTTACACATTATGTAAAGCTGCTAAAGAAACTGCCAGACAAAGACACCACATCATCCAAGCTGAGGGTAGATAATGGACATTTACCCATAATGTTATTAACCAAAGGCAGCTGCTGTATTTTATTTGGATTTGTTGCATTTTAATGTAATGTGTGATGCCTGTATAGACACGTGTGAATAGGTTAGCACAGGCATTTTGCAGCTGGTTAATGAGCTATAGAGTGCGTGACTGGTATGTACTTATAAATGGATGCACAACTATGTATCGATGAGCCTTAAGCATATCTATATAGACTAATTCTTTCCTTTGGCTCAGATATGGTACATGTAAGTGATCTGACTGCATCTGCCATCCTCACATTTCTTGTCAGTAGAGTTCTTTTTCAGTCCATTTGGACTTGTGACATGCGTCAAAGAGGTCAAAATATTCCACACAGCTGGCACATGTCACAGATCTTAACTACATCACCCAACAAGCACTAAATAAATAAGTAATGAAGAGGAACTCATCAGCAGATTTGGAGGCACTGTAGCATTTCAGAACAGAATCAGTTCTGCTGACTTTGAAGGCAGCCTGACACTCTCCTGGAGTTTCTCAGTAAACGGAAAGTAACCAGTTGATGAGTAACTCAGTTTGTGACTGTTGCTTCACTTTCTGCTCAGCTACATCTGCTACACACAATTCAGATGATCCTCCTAAACTTTAATTCAGTGTGGTGGGAACTCTTTAAGGACCCCCTTTAGTGAAAATCAATTTTGTCTGGTGTTTTTTATATGCTGCAAGACATACCAATAACAGTTTAAAAAACATGGATTCAGATCTCTGGGGTTTCATACGTAACAAACTTAAGGAACCAATCCTTTCAACTAAGCAGGACTGAGTTTTCTGGATCATTATTGTTCATCAGAATCAGTCTCCTGGTCAAACATGTGTGGCTGGATTACTTTAATATTACAACTACTATTTTGTAACCTGGAGTAGTTTTAAAGCATTTGAGTTATAGGTGAGTTTAAGAAGAAGCAACAGTATAGAGTTACATCTAAGCCATTTTTTAGGCAGGAAGGGATTATTTTCAGAAATATGTAACTTTGATCCACATAGGTGAGTTTTAGGAGTTAAATTAATGACTGAAGAGGGTCCTTAGTGCCAGCACTTTGTGTGATTAATGTGGCTGATGTTACCATTAGTTTTGATTGCATGTCCACAGATCAGAGCTCTGTGTCAGAAATTTAACACCAATTTGAAACTACTAATCAAGGACTAGGTGTGGGTTACTGTGTTATATTTCACCTGTTGTGCTTCATTGCAACCTAAACTTGACCAGTATTAAGATTGTTTGCTTCTCTCCTCACATGTGCTCACATATTCTGCATTTAATGCAGCTGAATTCCAAGTGAAGCTGTTCTTATTTACTTATTTTTTCTGTCTGTTATCACAATATAAAATGCTGCTGAAATGTAGCCCATTAAGACTTTATGTTAACCAGCAGTTAACCCTTCAGAGACATTTCCAACCTGTTGCTCTGCACCACTACAATCCTGATTTTATCATCATAACATTGTCTGACAAACTCACCACACAAAAGAGTTAAAAACAACAACTGTGGTGTGAATTGTGCCATATTTCCATGTAAAATAATCGCTCAGAGAGAAACTTACAAATGACAAAAAGCCATGGCGGGAATTGCTCTTCTCCCTGCGGTCAGTCACAGACTCAGAGAGTGTTCTTCCTGAAAGGGGTGTGGTCAGCATTTAAAGCTACAGACACTAAAACAGTCTGTTTAGGACTGAAGCCATGGGTTATACAGACATAGTAAAATCAACCATCTTATTGCTTATATGCAGTATTTTGAGCTGAAACATGAAAAGACAATTTCTTTAGACATGTGAGACTTATAATAATTTTCTGAAAAGTGGCACAATATGGGACCTTTAACATTGACTTCCCTAAATGGACAGAGAAACTGAGAGAAATTGGAAGGGAAACAATAACAAGTCTATAACTATTGATCCTAGGCAGTAATGTATACAGAACACTTTAACACAAAGCTATTGGATGGGTGGCAAATGTCATATTCTTATGACCTTGATGTAGATATTATATTAAAATTGACCAGCAGGTGGCACCAGAGTAAAGGCCATGTGGTAATAGAGCCACTTCAGTCATTTAAACATTGTACCACACTATATGTAGTATCCAGGAATATAAGGTGAACACTACACTGATTACATAAAAAATAACAAAAACTAATTACCATAAACACACTGTGACCTGAAATATGTTTCTTTTTTTCCCTTTACTACTAAAGTAGAGGAAGATATATTTAGGCAAAACAACAGGTATTTCTGTTTCTCCACGGTAGGTGGGGAAAACCCAATTTAAGGATCTAACAAAGCAACATCATGAGCAGACAACTGTAATTTTTTCCATCCTGTCAACAAACAAGCTAAACATTAGCGCCTGTGCAGCTTCTGTCTCATGACCGGACTTTAAAGGCGTGTTCAGCTCTCTCAGCTCGATATATAAACCAAACCTCCAACAGGAGCCTCCAAAACCCTGCAGGCCGCTGCTCTGTCCTCCTCTCACATCCTCTGAATGAGTGTTGAAGCTGCTCCAAGCTGACAGCAGGACGCGCGGCAGGACGCACGGCAGTACGCACGGCAGAGCGCACAGGACTCCAGTGGAAAACTCTGATCTCACCTGTAAGTCCCACTTATTTCACTCTCTTTTCTCGTTTTTCTCTGTGTTGTTGCTCCATTTGAATTATGTAATAGCAACATAAGGAGATTAACATGCCTCTATTTTCCATATTGATGCTGCTCCAAACTACTCACTGCCGACAGTCCTGAATAGGCCAATTATTCGCAGCTCTAAAGTCCCTTTTTGAAGTTTTAAGTGGATTTAGTTGTGGTTTCAACTGGAATGTTTAGAGGCTACTATAATTGCGTAACACTCTCTGTGCACCTGCTAATGTTTGTGTGAGAAACTTACTTTCTTAGTAAAATAAATACAACTAGATTCCATTACAGGTGTCGATTATATTTTTTAATCCGCGAAACCGCCTTGTCTCGAAAGCTAAGCGGGGTAGGGACTGGTCAGTACCTGGATGGGAAACCGTGAGGGAACACCAGGAAGCCTGGGTGAATGCAGTAGAGTGAGTGGTTGGTGGTGGTCGGAGGGGCCAATGACGCAGATTGGCAGCCCCGTCGGTCTACCCCAGGGCAGCTGTGGCTACATACGTAGTTTACCACCATGGAGTATGGAGTGAATGAATAATGCAATGTAAAGCGTCTTTGAGTGTCCAGAAAAGACACAAAAGTGCTATATAAAACCTATCCATTATTATTATTACATGTTATCCATAATCCAGAGGTGACACTGATAAACACATATCTGAACATGATCCACCCTTGAAATTCAACTGTACATTTTAAATTAGCTGAGATATACTCATGTGTCAATATATCCCACATATATTCCATCATTATTTAAGACATTGAGAAGTTTATTTCTTGTTTGTCATTGAAGTATTTTCATGAATCACTTAAAGCATACTAAAGTGTATTCATTACATGAACACTGGTGTATAATTAACTCTGGTCTCCATAGCATCCTGCTCACACATACACTCTACAGTAATGTTCTTTTCCAGCAGTTTTATGCCAAAGTTTTCGTGTATTCTCACACCAGTGTCACACCAGTGTGTTTATGTAACTGATATGAAACACTTCCCTCTGCTGCCACGGGTCAGTAAATCATGCATGCCGAACAAAATAATTTATGCTGTTTGGTCATTTCAGGTAGTTTGAGCTTGTTAATGTATGACTCAGCTTAGCCTTTGTTTATGATGCCATAAATAAGAAGTATTAACCACTAACTCTTGTATTTGTGTGTTTTTGCAGTGTGTATCATCAGAGGATTGCTGTCACGATGGATGCCTCTCCCATCTTTATAGTCTGTCACTTTATGATGAAGCCAACAAACAAACCCTGCATACCCAGCTAGCAATAAATTACATTTTTAGCACAGTTAGAGCTGAAATAAAGTGTTATTTAATTATTTTAGTGGTAGAAAGTTATTTATAAACACATATTACCTCAAAAGTCACTGTCAACAATAAATTGGCTGTTTTGGTTAAATTATATTTTAAGTAGTGATGGATACAACTACAATAGCAACCCTGGCCGCTGCCACCACCGTGGCTTTGGCCTCTCAGTCGGACATGTCAGGATACACGTGGCTGCTGGTGCTCGGCTTCATCATCGCCTTCGTCCTGGCTTTCTCTGTGGGAGCAAACGATGTGGCCAACTCCTTTGGTACAGCGGTGGGCTCCGGGGTGGTGACTTTGCGGCAGGCCTGTATCTTGGCTACTATCTTTGAGACGGTGGGCTCAGTGCTGCTGGGAGCCAAAGTCAGCGAGACCATCCGGCAGGGGATCATCGACGTCCGGATGTATAATGGATCAGAACACGTCCTGATGGCAGGATCCATAAGTGCAATGTGTGGTGAGCATTCACACAGAAATGGCTTCTTATTGTCCTCAAATGGTGCAGTGAAATTGAAGTGAGAAAGAGCTCAGGCCTTGCTCATGTTTTTGCACTACAGGCTCTGCTGTGTGGCAGCTGGCTGCATCATTCCTGAAGCTCCCCATTTCTGGAACCCACTGTATTGTTGGAGCCACAATTGGTTTCTCCATGGTGGCCAGAGGTCACCAAGGGGTCAAATGGATGGAGCTACTCCGCATTGGTGAATATATGTTGTTTTTCCTCTCATTTGAATATAGGTATGTGTTAAATTGGAAACCTAAATGTGAATTAAAGCTCATTAATCAATTTCCCTCCAAATGTCTATCCATAGTGGCATCCTGGTTCTTGTCACCTGTGCTGTCTGGCATCATGTCAGGAATCCTCTTCTACTTTGTCCGCAGATTCATTCTGAACAAGGTGAGCACAGTCTTCCTAGTGTGCACAGTTACTAAGTAATTTGAGATCACCAGCAATGTAAGAAGCTTTCAGATCAGTGCCACAGTACAGAAATACTCCTTTACAGATATAGGGCCTGCATTCCAAATGATTTTGAAGTAAAAGTACAGAGATATCATCAGCGAAACATGCTTATCAAAAGTATCAAAAGAGAAAGTACTTGTTCTGGCTCTTATGACTGGTGAATTATAATGCATGGCATTAAAAAAATCTTAGGCCAACCCCTCCAAAGGGTTGTAAAATAAATCTGGTGGGTCATAAGATGATTAATGGGAGAGTAAAGAATAAAAAAGTACTGAAAGACATTACAAGATGATAAGGAGCCCCAATGAGGCACTGCTTTTTATAAGTTGAGGGACGATTGAGAACAACTGGTTGCATTCATAATAAGGGACAATGTATTATGAGCTTTTTCTTTTCTTTTCTTTTTTTAAAGCTTTTATAACATTTTATGTTCTTAAAATCTTATTCTGTAAATGCATTATTATCTCAGGCTATCAATTAAATATAGAGTAAAGAGCACAATAGTACAGTACCTCAAAATTTTACCTGAAGCAGTTTTCACATTTGGGAGAGTAATACAATAATAACAACAGATAAGAGGATTGATACCACACTCATGTCTGCACACTGACCATAAAGCAAGCTCCAGCAGCTAGCTGACTTAGCTTGGCATAAAGACTAGAAGCAGTGGGACACAACTTGTCTATTGCATATTTACTGCTACAATCTTCACAGCTATCTCTCATTAGGACAGTGAATAAGCCTTTAAGTAGGCTATAGTTTTTTCACCAATGAAACTCCGAAGAGGATTTTACAAATGACCCAGGCAAGTCTGTTTTCGCAGGCTAACCCTGTGCCCAACGGCCTGAGAGCCCTTCCTGTCTTCTACGCCATCACTATGGGCATCAACCTGTTCTCCATCATGTTTACAGGAGCACCAAGTGAGTATCACATTCAGACACCACACCCGTACGTCTTGTGATGTCACTTTATGCACAGCAGCCGTTGAAATCCTGGAGCAAGATGGGATGAGTAATTATCACATGATGCACACAGGAGAGTTGATGGCAGGCTTCTTAGGACAAAAGTAGGTGACAAATAATGAGGAGACTATTTTATACATATTTTTTTGTCCCTGGAATTTCTGTCACTCTAGGGTTCAAAACTAAGTTTAAAAAAAAGGGAATTAAAGCAAGCAAGAGTAAACACAACAAGAATAAAATAAACCTAACTGAGTAAGAATCTCCAAAAAGTACAGCTAATAAATGGAATATTTCCATTCCTTTTTGTTTTGTTTGCAGGATTGAACTTATCAAGAAGTCAACTGGCCTGGGCCCTTTACTGAAGGCTGCAGGCCGGTGTGTGTGTGTGTCTCAAGGAATTTAACACACCATAACTCCTGCTATGCAAAATTACACCGTAACACAGCAGAATGCACTTCTCACTCTGATACTGCATGTATGTTCCAGTCCCAGCATTTTATTTTCTGACACAAAGTTAGAGAAAACAGTTATTTTCTGCCTACACATCTTAGCAGGCTATGCAATTAACAATGTCTTTGGCTTCATGTGAATGTTGGAGATGGGTTACAGCCACAGCTTTTCTGTGTGGTGCTTTTATTTGTTGTTAAGCTGCTGTTGCCTTCAAGAAAAGCAGGTAAGTTGTGTCATTTAGGGGGGATAAAATGTTGCCGTACTAACCTACATTAAACCTGATTCTAGCAGTAAAAGACAAACACCAACAGCAGTTTAGCTGTTCAGCATAAAAGAAAAGTGAAATTACCAGTAGTGTCCCTAACTGACTGTAGTGTCTTATCACTGTGCTGCAAGACTGGTCTCTTTCACACTATCTGACTGGATGAGTGTGTCCTCCCACTGATACTTTTCTCTGTAAGAACACACTGAAATGTTGGAGCAGGCAGTTGAGACATCTTGTACAATCTCTAACAAACAACATGACCACAATTTATAAAATGAGACAAGAAGAGCTGTTGGGAAAATGATAGCATTTGTTTCTTGGATTACACCTTAAGAGCTGAGCCCCTAAAATGTGACGATATTTCTAAAAGTGTGTGCAGAAATGCACGGTTTTTCTCTCTGACTATTTTCAAAGAAGCAGCACCAGTTATAAATAAATGAAAGATGCAGTTAACTTTCTGTTTCTCCTTATCTGAGACAGAGTTCTCTCTCATGTCCCTGTCTTGTGTGCGCAGTGCTGGGTTTTGACAAAGTGCCATGGTGGGGTACGCTGTGCATCTCTCTGGGCTGTGCCGTCGTCACTGCTTTGGTCGTTTGGTTTGTTGTCTGTCCACGACTCAAGAAGAAAGTGAAACGTGAGTAAAGTTGTCACTACAAAGACTTTTGAATGAGACCCAACTGTATGCATATTGGTCAGTATTTTGGGTATATTTGATATAGGTAAAACTACATAAAATTACATTTACTCAAGTACTGTACTTGAGTACAATTTTGAGATTCTTGTGCTTTACATACATGTGTTTCCATTTCATTTTATATTGTTTTGTTATTCGTACTTCTATACTGCTGCATTGTGGAACAAAATATTTAACTTTTTACTCGACTAAATTAATTTCATAACTTTCGTTACCAGTTAGTAGAGTTTGAAGACTCAGATGAATAATGCAAAATACATTTTAAAAGCAGATAAAAATGTGTTATTATAGGTTTAGATAAGACTTTATTGATTCATTACCCAGCAGTATCAAGTCATTAAATTAGCCCCACCATTACCACTTATAGCATTAAGTGACGTAAACAATAATGCATTTATACTTGTAACTGATATTGGTATTGCTTCTTTTACTTACGTTTAAAATCTCTGACTATAATGAACTTCAGGAGAAATAGCTGCTGCTCCCTGTGAAACTCCACTGATGGAGAAGAACTCCAGCAAATCTACACCAGCTGAACAGCCCTCATTACCTGAACTCCAAATGCCTCCAGCAGACAGTCAGAAGGTGGCTTTCAAACTGGGAGGCTCAGAGGAGGCTGATTTAGACAGTGAAATAGAAACCAAAGAACTGGATATTGCCAATGGTGAGAAAATAACGTCTTGAATGCATGCTCTATAGATGTAGATCTCAAAATGTTTGCCCTCACTGGTTATATTGATAAAGATGTACTATATCAGACTAAATTCAACATCTAAATGATTTTTTATCTCAGGTCTGAACGGCACTGTTGGCCCCATGATGATCACTGACCCTCACAGTGGGCGCTCCCACACAATCCACAAAGACTCTGGCCTTTACAAAGACCTGCTGCACAAGCTGCACATGGCCAAGGTTGGCGACTGCATCGGGGACAGCGACACAGAGGAGCGGCCAATCCGCAGGAACAACAGCTACACCTCCTACACCATGGCTATTTATGGGATCCAAGGAGATCCTAAATACAAAGATGTGGACGGCGGCGGGCTGCAGAGAAGATCGAGGGTGGACAGTTACAGCAGCTACAGCTCAGCAGTGAGCGGCGGGAGTGCAGCTCAGGACGGGAGTGTGACTCAGGAAGCTGGCGGGGATCTGGCTCTGGAGGAGGACGAGCTGGAAGTCGACCAACCTGCTGTTTCTTTGCTCTTCCAGTTTCTGCAGATACTCACGGCCTGCTTCGGTTCCTTTGCTCACGGAGGGAACGATGTGAGGTAGGAATGGGTGGTTTCCTTCAGAGGAATTAATGTATGTGCATGCATTCATATGATTTACATGAGCAATCTTCATCACTAGCAATGCTATTGGTCCACTGGTGGCTCTCTGGCTACTGTATGAGAGCGGCTCCGTGGTGTCCAACGCACCGACACCCATCTGGTTGCTGCTGTATGGTGGAGTGGGCATCTGTGCTGGACTGTGGGTTTGGGGTCGGAGGGTGATCCAGACCATGGGCAAAGATCTTACCCCCATTACACCCTCCAGGTATGCCACATATCTACATCCTGTACCAGTTTGAATTCAGATTTTTCTTATAGTCACATCACACTAACAATTTCTTCCATTTCAGTGGATTCAGCATTGAGCTCGCTTCAGCAATCACAGTTGTCGTTGCGTCCAACATTGGCCTTCCTGTCAGCACAACCCACTGCAAGGTAATCCAACAAAAAAAAATCTTTCTACAAATGCAGATTCAGGTGTTAATAAAAAGTAGGCTCAGTTTTAAACACGTTTTGCAAGTGTGATATATTCCTGAACCCCTGGGCAGATCTACTGAATAACTCTCATGTCACACACAGGTGGGGTCTGTGGTGGCTGTGGGATGGCTGCGCTCCAGGAAATCAGTAGACTGGCATTTGTTCAGGAATATCTTCATCGCCTGGTTTGTTACAGTTCCCATCTCAGGGCTGATCAGTGCCGCCATCATGGCTCTCTTCATATATGTCGTTCTGTGAGCCTCCCACGGTGCAGCTACACTGTTACTTGAACCGATGAACTGCTGCCAGCAGCTTTTGTTTGACTCTGTGATAAAACTGTGCTGATAAACATGTTCCAGCTGTTCTCTGTTAATGATTTATATTATATCATTCAGTGTAATTTCAAAGTCTGATAATACTGTGTAAATGTCTAAAAGACTGTGATCCTGTATATCATTTTGTATATTTGTATAAAAGCAATATGTATTAAATCATTTACTTTTGATAGAACCAGAATGGGCAACAGCCATATTTTATGTTTGCATATTTGAAGATGGAGTTGGTTGATTTGAAGGGATGTATTTTACTCACCATTAAACCTTTTTTTCACTGAATGTTCTCGTTGTGTTTGCATTTGGGAGGGATGAATCAAATAAAAATCACATTTTCATTGTACATTAATCCTGAAAAAATGCAGCTAGTTAATCCTGCAAAAGGTTTATTTTTGCAAAGGCCACCAAGTGGTGCTGTTGCTGCAGCAGACACCAATCTTTAGCTGTGCTACAGACACACTGCACCCCTCAGCCAAGGAAGGAGCTCTAAATGTTCACAAAAATACACCAATCAGCCACAACATTAAAAGCACTGACAGGTGAAGTGAATAAAATTGATCATATTGGTACTATGTGGTGTTCTGCTGGGAAACCTTGGATTTTGGCCTCCATGTTGATGAGACTTAGACACCCAAATAAACATTGTCCCAGAACAAGCACACTCCCTCATGCAAATGGAAATCCCAAATGTCACTGGCCTACCCCCGCAGGAAAATGTACCCCACCACATGGCAAAAATATCAGTCAGGAACATCTTGAGGAACATGACAATGGCCCAAGATGTTGATTTGACCTCCAAACTTCCTAGACCCCATTCTGATCAAGCATCAACACGATGCAGTGGAACAAGGTTGATTGACAGAGGCCCCACTACACAAGCCAGAGTACCCAAAGGATCCACCGCCAACGTCCTGGTGCCAGACCCCACAGGACACCCTGAGAGGTCCTCCTGTCCATGTCCAATGTTTCAGAGCATTTTTTACCACATAAGGGGGACCAACACAATATTAGGCAGGTTGTCATAATGTTATGCTTGATCGGTTTATATTATACAGCAGATGGTATAAGTCTGTCTCCAAGTTGATTTTAATATACACGCAATTTACAAATAATCTTAAACAAGCCCTGAACAAACCTTAGGTTGCAAGTGTTTTCAAATGACCATCTATTTATCTTATATACTATATATCTCCCAGTGGCAACAACCATTGTACATTAGCCAGGTGATAAAAAATGTGGCATTTTGTATTAGGCAAAATTAATTCATATGGTTTTATAATTAACATATATTTATATGGTTGCCTAAATAAAAGGGAATTCCTAATGATGGACAGCAGTAAACATTTGAGTGTAGCCACAGTTTCCAAAAAGGTGTTTTTAAGGGTTAAATGATTTTGTATCTCATTGATACTCTAATTGGACAGAGGCTGAAAGTTGGAATATGATGTTATACTGAAAATAGTTTGCACTCTTAGTGTAAAGTGTAACATTACACCAAGAATAAAATAAAGTCTTATATCAAAGGAAAAGATACAAGTCTCAGGTTAAAAATGAACCTTAAAAACTAAGTGAGACTAATTCTTATGTTTTGACTTTATATGTATGAAGCACTTGTGAGTGTCAGGATCAGTTGGCTGCAGTTTCTAAAGTGGCAGTTTGGTGTGATATCATTTTGGGTGAGATCTTCACTGAGAAGAAATAACAAAGGAAGCAAAGAAAAAAGATTTCCACTGCTTTCTTCTCTCCAGAGAATTTAATTTCCACACAGTCATTGAATTCAATTCGTGCACAACATTTTAATGACTAATAACAGACCATAATGGTTTAGATGCCAATATAAGAGAGTATCCATGGTTGCTTTGTTTAGTTAAGGTTACCATGCATAACACTAAATGTTCAGACTCTCCTTTCAGTACTTCACCTACTGGCAAGCTGGGCCTTGTGTGGTTTAAACGTTCTCTCTGGAGAAGGCGTGGGTTTCCTCCAGCTGCTCCGGTTTCCTCCCACAGTTCAAAGACATTCAGTCGGGGTTAATTCGTGACTGTAAATTGCCTGAAGCTGTAAACATGAGTGTAAATGTTTTGTCTGTTTCTATGTCTCAAAACTGTTATGGACGGATGAGAGGGTTCATACTTCACACTGCACCGCCTTCTCTTTTCATCTTGTCTCTTGTTTATCTCCTTTCCTTTCTTTTACCTCCTCTATGTAGTACTAAAATTACTATTATTTTACCCTCCTCCACCTGAAAGCACAGTACAGTAACGATGAGAAAATGCAAATCAATAAAATATAATGAGACAAAGTGCAAATCAAATAAACACAAAGAGTTAGGAAATGAAGTCAAATTACACCAAAAAAAAGAAAATAATATTCATAAAAGAATTGAAAATAAAACTAAATACAAAACAAAACATACAAAATGTAAGGTAAACTAAATTATCTAAAAGTTAAAAAAAAAAGTACAACATAATAACATACAATACAATATATACAAAAATCTATACACAATGTTTTAAAAATAAAATAAAAATAAAATTC
>OMNN01023922.1:0-27324 GCA_900302755.1 Chromis chromis
GGGAACCAAAATTGAATCATCTGTTCCTTGTCCCATTATCAACATTTCCTGAAAATTTCATCAAAATCCATTCATAACTTTTCAAGTTATCTTGCTAACAAACAAACACCGGCAAAAACATAACATAATCCGCTTCACGCTTGTTGGAGGTAATAAAGAGATAAAACACACAAAGTTAAAGATGGTTTTTAATTCTCGATAGTTATTGCGATAATATCCTGATTCCCTCTGGCATGGATAATTGTGTGGTGAAAATTTCATGTTGTGAGAGCATTACAGTTGATGTGTTTAAATTGAACATGAGGGGAAAAAAAGAAAAAAAAACTGACTGTATTCATACTGGGATCACAGGGTCATGCACTTTTTTTGTGGTATATAGAAGTGTAAGACTACCTTTTCTCTTTATTCAAAATTTAAATATACAGTAAATACATTCATATATTTCCAGAATATGGAAAATGCATAGCTGCTGCCTCCACTGGTCCCTGCATCAGAGCTTCCTTAAATAATTTAGTTTAGACCACACTTCAATAAGTGAAAATTGACAATAATCTTTGAATTTCAACAAACTAGAGACTAAGATGTTTTGAACACCAGGGTAACTCATGGAACATTATTATTTGTTGCATGTAGGCTCAATCACTTTTCTATCTATTGCTATTAGAGACTAACCTACAGACCACCCACCTGCAGGCTCTCCTCCCTCAGACAGTGCAGCTCTGCTTGGTGTCTGTGATATTGATCCTGTAGGTGTCTCTCAGCCTGCTGGGCCTCAGCACGTAGAGCCTCTGTCTGAAGCACCAGGACCGGCCTCTCTCTGGTCAGCACCAGCAGCTCTCTCTGGGGACCTTCTGTCTAACAGAGGAATGGATGAAACCGTGAAAAATGCAAGCGAATAACAGAATTAAGTTGCAAATGCAGTGGTTTTCACTGCCCGCCATAAATCCAGCCTTGAATTAATTAAAACTGACTCAGCATCCTCAGCTAAGATAGATCGCAAACAGAATAATGTTAAACAACAGCGTATCTCATTATCTCACCGGTAGCTGTTCCTGTGCCAGGTCTCTCTCCATCTTCTCCACCTCCTCCTGAATTAATCTCCCATGATCCTCCTTAAGTTGCCTCCTCTGCTCCTGTGCTTTGTTGTATTCCAACTGAGACTAATCATTAAATTGGCAAAACAAACGTCTTAGTGTAGGTTGTCCACTCTTACATAAATCTTATTCAGATTTAGAAAAGACTATTGACTCAGCCTTGTGAGTGTGTAATCCAATCAGATAGGTTTCAGAAAATACCCGAACCCCTTCAGTGTTTTTGTTGCACTTTATTGTGCTGTCCTACAATTCACACTGCATGTCAGAAATAGAAAAAAACAAAAGTCACTGTAGACCTATTAAATTGTGCCGAGGCATCAATCAGTGCAAGGGCATAAAAGCATTTCTAAAGCTTTGAGTGTTCCCAGGAGCAGTGACCTCAATATTTCTGAAATGGAAGTGTGGCACGGCCGGGACTCCTTTTTGAGTTGGATGTCTGGCCAAACAGAGTAAGTGAGCAAGAAGGGTCATGGCCAGACAGGTGACAAGGAACCCAAAGGTCACCCAAGTTCTCTGCAGAGATGGGAGAACCTGCCAGAAGGAAAACCATCGCAGCGCTCCATCATCAGGTCTTCATGGCAGAATGGCTAGATTGAAGTCACTCATGAGTAAAAGGGTAATAACAGTCCACTTGAAGCTTGCCAAGAAGCATTTAAAGGACTCTTGAGAGCTTAAAGGAAAAGATCCTCTGCTCTCAAGAGACAAAAATTTAGCTCCAACACCTGGCAGTGCTCATCATATGGCTAGTATCATCCCTATGTTAAAGCATGGTGTCGGTAGCATCATTCTATTTGGATGCTTCACAGTAGCAGGGTCAGGGAAGCTGTATTTGCAACCAAATGCAGAGATGTTTTTGAATGCATGAAACGTGAGAATGGTCACGTTTTATTGTGACTGTCATTCAAAGCATACAGCCAAGACAGCAAAGCTTGCAAGGACATGACCAAGAAGACTTAAAGCTGTAAGTGCTGCTTCTACAAACAACGTAATTAAAAGTCTGACTGCTTATATGAAGAACACTATGACAACATATGACAGCTTATCAGTTTAAAATAAATCTGCAATAGAAAGTACGCAAAAAGTGAAGGAGTCTGAATAGTTTCTGAATAACACAGAGAGTTTAAAATGCCAGATGATGTGCATTACTTGCTGACAGAGCTGAGTTTTCCCTGTAACGGCTCCACTCTTCAGTGTCTCTTCTCTGAGAGCCTCCTTCAGCTGCTGGATCCTTGCTACCCTCTCCTGGACTTTTTCTACATTCCCTTTACCTTCTGTAAATATGAGAATACACTGGTTATAGTTGGCCCTGTGCACAAAATGACATTGTGGAATCACATCACATTACCTCTAATATGCTCTTCCATTTCCCGTCTGAGCTGATCCTGCAGATATTTCATAGTTTCTGTACTTTCTCTGTGGTCAGTGTGATGATCTCCAGGAAGGTTGCTGTTTGAAGATTTACATCTCTGCCAAATCAGGGCAAAACATATGAATTTATATGAATTAAAACAAATACGATATAATGTGCTATAATTTTGCTGTTACACTTGTGACTGAAGTAATTCAGGTAGAAACCTTTGTTTTGACTTTTATCTTCTCTGACTCTTCCCTCCTCTTCTCCCACGACTGATTTTTCACAATCTGTTGTAGAGATCACAGATTGAATTTGCAGCTATGAACTCTATCAGACCCCATGAAGCATGTTGTGAAAGTATTTCTTGTGGAGACTCATTGTATCAATTACCTGCAGGTTTTGAGTCAGCTCAGCCAGCTTGTAAATGTTGTGGACTTCACTTTCGCCCTGTGACATTATTACGCTTCTTATGTTCACGATGCTGTCCCGAATCTTTTGCTCAGTTGCCTTTGGGCTCCAGCAGCCAATAGTGGCCTTAGTTACCAAGTGTCTCACTCTCTGGGCCAAATCTAAAGCAGAAGGTGTTTCATCATCAAACAGACCTGTAAGGAGAAGAGGAGAAGAATCTGTTTGACTTAAATTCAACACCCATGTCAAGAATTTCCTTCGGGATTAATAAAGTTTTATCTTATCTTATGTTGATGTTACTATATTTGGGCCCAGAGGAACACAAACCTTGAGGGTTAATGCAGTAGATGAGGACTGTCCTGCTGTTTCCTGTTAAGGCTTCATTAAGCAGTGAAGGGAGGAGGTTGGCATCGATTGTGGGAGAAGAATTTGGGAGTTGGTCCAAAACCTTCACCAGTGAGTTGACTCTGAATAATACATATATATATTCAGCTGTTACCACTGAGTCCAACAGACGTTTTATAACTTAAATGGCAATTCCAAATTCCTCAGAGCTCCATCCTTTGGCCACGCTCGTACTGTCTATAATGACTGAAAGGGCTGAAAAACCATATGCGTGTTTGTGTTGTGTGTATGCTGTCGCACTTTGAAATGAGAAACTGCTGTTGAATGTAGGATTATTAATTTTAATGTTTCACAAAGCTTCTAGACTCATTTACAGACTGTCTTTTGTCTGAGAAAAGAGGCCCTTTGCACTGTGGACATCTTGTCACAGTGTTGCTAATGAGGTAAAACCTGCAGACTCATTCAGGCAGTCACTCCAGTCTACTGTGCTCACATGGCACACTCCCCTCAGTACCACACATGTCCGACCTATCTATACATACCTTTTTAATCACGGTGGTACAAGCTGTCAGGGCTCCGCTCATTCTTTCCATGCAGTGCTTGCTGCCGTTGCTGCCATTGCAAGTGACAGCACTTCAAAAGGCCCACCCCCACCCCAGCATCCACCTGTTGGCTTTCAGTCTAGCTTCCCTATTTGGGGGGGAAGTTAATATTGACACTCCAGACTCCCTGCAGAGTTGGGATTGATGTTTCATTCAGTGGAGAAACAAAGTCTGAACCTAGAGCTAATTGTTAAGGCTGGAAGTATTCTACATTTACAATCTGCTCCAATCTGGGAGCTGGATGACTGGAATGCTATATTGCCAGTACATGGAGGAGCATAACTAATATTATTATCCTAAAAATCATTTGCCTTTTTAGTTCATCAGCTTGACTCCCATTCAGAATGTCATTGTGTACCTCAGCTATAACAATATGAAATTGTTCCAGCTTATTAACCTCTTGCAACTTCTCAATAACTGCTGTGCTTAATTTCTATAATAAATGTGAAAATGTTACCTCTGCACAGGACAAAGCAAAACATATGACTCAGTCCTTTCTCCAGATACGGTAACAAGACTGATGGTTGACCACAGTCAGAATAATGATTTAACATCAGTGGGTTTTTAATCATTTTTAGCTCCTTGGCCCGTGTAACAGATATCTCACTGACTGTATCACTGACCCTCTGAGGTCAGTCCTGCTGGCTCCTCCTGCCAGGCTGAACAGCTGCAATCTGCTGCGGCAGACATCTGACTCCATCTCCTCTGGGTGGAGTTTCTGCTCAACAGTCACTGAGAACAGGGAACTGCATCTGTGGGAAACACGCCACCAGCAGCTCATAACAATAACAAGTTCATTTCACCAGAAACTTCAGGAAAGGGCAAGCTGACCTAAGCAGTGCAGCACAACCTGATCATACAAACACAGCGGTAAATCTGCAACATCACACATGGAACAGTGATACATTTGGCTTTAGTCTGATTAACTGCTGTAATAAATCCTACCTACCTGCTGGAAATGGAGCCTGCGTTGGTCTTCAGTGTCTCCCTGCATGTTTCATACAGACTGAAGGCTTCTTCCGCTGAACACACACACACCTCACACAAACCTCCTACAAGACTGAGAAAGAAGATGAAATCAAATCATTGTGTTTACATTCAGTCACTTCACTGTGTGCATGAGGTATCAGTGTTGCATAAATATTACATTTCAGTATGCATATGTGTTTTTTATTGTGATTTATCACTGGGGTACAGTTATCAACAAAAGTTTACATACACTTGTAAAGACCATATATATCATGGCAGTCTTAAGTTTCCAATGACTCCTATAACTCTTTTAATTTTTTAATTAATCTTTCTCTTAATTTTCTGTAATGGAATCATGGAACTCATGTGTCTTTGTCACAAAAAACAATCATGAATTTAGTTTTTTCATAGATTTAATATAGGTCTTCTGGAAATATGACAATATTTGCTGGGTCAAAAATATACATACAACAAGGCTAATATTTGGTTAAATGTCCTTTCGCCATTTTCACCTCAACTAGATGCTTTTGGTAGCCGTCCACAAGCTTCTAGTTATATCTTTGACCACTCCTCTAGACAGAGTTGGTGCGGTTAAACAAAATTTGTTGGCTTTCTGACACAGACTTGTTTCTTCAACACATTCTGCAGGTTCTTGGGTTGAAGTCAGAATTTTGGGGAGGCCAGTGTAAAACTTTACTTCTAGCTTTAGCCATTTTTTCTTACCAGTTTTGTTGTGTGTTTGGGGTTATTGTCTTGTTGGAACACCAAACTGCATCCAAGACTCAACCTTCTGGCTGATGATTTTAGCTTTTCCTGAAGAATGTGAAGGTAATCCTTCTTCTTCATTATTCCATTTACTTTGTTTAAAGCACCACTTCCAATGGCAGCAAAAACAGCCACAGAGCATAATACTACCACCACCATGCTTGACAATAGGTATTTTGTTAAGGGCCTCACCTTCTCTCCTCCAAACACATTTCTGGTCACTATGGACAAATAGCTAAATTTGTAATTCATCTTAAGCACAGATATTTCCTCCATAAGGCTTTTTCTTAGTTTGTGTGATCAGCAGCAAACTTCAGTTGAGGCTTAAGGTGCCATTTCTAGAGAAAGAGCTTCCTTCTCTTGCTGAGAGGCTGTCATACCTTAAAAGTTATAGGAACCATTGAAAACTCAAGACTGCCATAATATACACAGTCTTTACAAGTGTATGAAAACTTTTGTTGACAGCTGTACATGATTGAGACACACCTTCCGAGTTCAGGATGTGTTACAAGTTGTAGAGTCTGTTTGTTGAGGCTCAGGAGATCGACTGCAGTGCCATCTGGGTAAAACTGATATTGAAGAACATTAGTAGTTTTCCCTGTATTAGAGTGTGTCTGATGTGGTATGTGGATGTGCTCTTAAATAAAAGGACAAACCTGAAGAAATGACACAGAGATCAGTAACTCCTCTTTCACTTGTGAAACTATACAACTAAACAGATTTGCCAAGACCTGAAACGGAGTCAAGAGGGAGATTAATCATAGAACAAATGTAAATCTGCCAATACTAGGTGCATTGTGGTTTGGGGCTCCACCTGTCTGATGATACTGTGGTCAGTCAGAGTTTGAATTGTTTCTGTGGAGGCTCCACATGTCAGCACTGCTCCATTATACCCACTGAAAATGGACTCAGTTAGCGGCTGCAGGAGCTCAGCATTAAAACTCTGCAGATTGATATTCACACTTTTACCATCCAGACATCATAACAGTGAATAGATGTGAAGAGGCTTGGGTATGGAGGAGTTTCACACTAACAGAAACAGAGGTAACACACTCTTTTGTACCTCTATGTTGTCAGCAGTCACGACTTGGTCAAATGAGAAGGACTTTTTCTCCTGATTGAAAAAAACACATCCAAGCAATGAGAGCTTCAAGAGAGCAAATTACTACCTGATGACTGAAGCACCAAGTGAATTCAAATGTTTTACCTCATCCTTTGTTGATTTGTAGTCAACGCCACGTCCTTCCTCAGCAATAACCACACAGTCTTTGCCCTCTGTGCATTAAAAAACATTTGAACATAATCCCCTATGGCAGCATTGCATGTTTACACACTTGACATTTTCATCCATGCTTTACCTGGGATTGCAGTGAGCACAACTCCTACTTTTACAGCTTCCTCACATATCTGTCCAAACACAGAGATCAAACCAATCTTCACTCCCTTGAATTCTATTAAATTCTGTTTCCATAAGCTATCAGTGGCGTAAAAATATGTAAATAGTGTAGAATATATATACTTACAAGTGCGTTAATGTTCACACTGGCCATCCTGTGCGTATGTCTAACACAGCCACGGGCTCACCTGGATTTCATTACAGTGAGCTGAATTATAGATGAGGTAGGACCTACTTTCACTGCTCTGAGTGATCAGGCTACTGTTACTAAGATGGGCCGAAAGGTCACATCAGGGGGTTATTGATGAGCAGTAATTATTTTGAAACCGTATCCAATTATCTTCACTATGTCATTTTAACATTATTAGCCAGTTTAATCCACACAGATTTATTAGATCATTTATTTTAAACCAAGGTGACATAGATATTACAATATTAAACAATGACGAAATACAAAAATTGTGACAGTATTATTAGAAACTGATTTATACTCTCCTGATTTTCCATTTTATTACCCACATGGGTCTCCCTTTCTGATAAGGCACCCTTTAAAATGGGGTTATAAGTTATAACTAATGTCTTTATTGATGGTTAATAATTATTTGGAAATGTTTTAATGGTTTAATCCCTCATAATGCTTTACAGATCAGTTATGAATCATTTAGAAAGAACAATTTTGGAATTGCTGGTGGCGAAAATCCTGAATTGCAGTTATAAATGCCTAATAAATAGATAATAAATACATTTTGATTTAATCTGGGGAGGGAAGTAGGGATGCATTCAAAGGTATTCTCACAACCTGGCACAGCTGTTGTAATTAATGGATTATAACTGATATATATGTTTTAGTAAATTATTGATTAACCAATAATTATACCATTCGTTAAACTGTCTATAAAAGATGTCTAGAAAGTGGTACCCGAACACAGATGCTATCAGCATCAAACAGCAAGTATAGTATCGTGTCTCATTGCTCAGCATCACGTTTCAAGAGACATAGAAAATGAAGACTGTTCATGAAGATGATGGTCTCACACATAGAGAATAGACTCCCACAGAGAATATTTAAGTTGCTCCAGTGCGCTCAAAGCCACAAAGTTCGGAAATGAATCCACTTTGTAGGTTGCGAATAACAACTATTGTTATGAGTCCCAGCTGGCTTAAAAAGTAAAGTAGCTGCTGCTGAAATGACAGTGAGCCCCAAGAGCAGGAGCAGATTCAGTGACATGGCAGCCAGAAAGACAAGTGAATATGTCAAGATCCAAGGAGGGAAATGTTGTCATGGTTTCAGTGGGACCTCGAAAATACATTTTTCAATAAAACAAAAGATTGTTTTATTAAAAAAAGAACTCATGTTAACATTAAAAAGATCTTGAAAGACCTCCTGAAACCTAAAGAAACTCTGAGTTCATACATAATGTTTTTGAATTAAAGATTACTGACATAAAATTGGATTATTCAAAAACAACTGAACACATTTTTTGCTATGTTTGTCTAAACACACTCACTTCAGATCTATAATTAGTCCCTGTTTTGTCAGTGATGCTTTACAGTACAGTATTTGCCACGCAGTGTTCAAATCTGCTAAAAAAAAAAGTCCACTTATTCTAGCTGAAGAACCTTTGGGTTCATGGTATAGAAATTATACAACATACAAAAATCAAAATCTTCTCTCATATTTCTTGAAATCTTACCTCCAGCCAGTTTAGACGTAGATGAGTATTTGTTGCGAGAGCTGTTCAACAAGTCGGAAGTAAAAATGTGTGACCTGCTTAATTCTCAGCTTACTTTTGATTTTCTGCCTCAGGTGTTCCCACTGCCTTTCCTCACACCTCTAAAAGCAGAGTAAGATCTGTGTTCTGGGCCATACAGCACTTCCTCCACACATAAAGGAGGATGTGCAAAATAAACTTAGCAGTCAAGATATTTTAGACATCATCACAACGAGGGAGAGCAACAGCAATCAACACTTTTCCAGCCGTCCAGATTTTGCTGGCAGATATGCACAGCTCAGCAATATAAGCAAGTAACATGATGCTGAAGACTGTGAAAACAGCTGAGTCAGAGATCAACACAGTTTCTATCAGATGTTTGTTAGATCTTGTTCATTAGATGTGTTTGATAAGAAAGGCCTTATTTTAAACTGGACCGGTTGAGAGTTTGGCATATTTTGTGTCTGTCTTTTTTAGAACTTAAATGACAAAGGAGAGAATTTAGAGAAATGAATGGTCTGAATGATGATTGTTAACAAGCAGTGAAAAAAGCTAAATGTTATAGGTGCTTCAACAGGAAAGGTCTTGAACGTAAAACTGAATGAGTCAAGTGTACTTCAGTGAAAAGTGCAACTTAAAACTATAGAAATCATATCATACAAAGTTTGTCTACAACTTTTAACACTCATCAGGAATTTTATCAAATTTTCCCTTTTTATTTTGCATTTATTTTGAAATCCATTAAGATATCAATAAAGTTACAAAATAGACTGTGAACTACTGCAAGATAACCTGTAACTGTTAATAACTATAACATTTCAATAAAAAGAAAAAAAAAGATTTTTTTTACGTATAAAGATCATTGAAATACAAATGTATCATAATTTCACAAATATTTCCATTTTTAATAGATGAAACTCATAAATTGAAGTTTAATGCTGTAAATACATTTCTAAAATAAGACAGAATTAATGGTAATTAACAGAAAAAGGCAGTTGTTCTGTAATTTTGCAGATGAGATATATTATGCCAAACGTTTTGACAATAGGGAGTTTAATTAATTTTACACATGCAAAGATCTTTCAACATTAAAACACCTAGATAACAATTACACGATTGAGGAAATTAAAAAAATATTTAAGGTTTTAACTAGTTACTCTTAATTCTCTGCATAATTCTTATCAGAAAGTTATTTTCCGTTTTAGAGTACTTTATGGTGCTACAGCTGCTGATGTATTATTATTATTATATTATCATAATATCCTTTAACTTTTTCTTTTTACATCTCTAGACATTGTGACATTGGTAAAATAATGTACACAGTGCTGTTAGGAAAACTTTATTCAACCTTCTTAACAAAAACACCGTTACAGAGGAGTCACTTTCTCCGATTCCCAACCTTTAAATGGCAGGTTCACCCAAATTACATAAGAAACTTAACTCACTCTACTCCCATAGACCAGCCATAAAGGTAGTTTTGGTTATATTTAGCTGGGATTTAATTTGTGGTGCTCACAGCATTGAAAACATTTAAGAAGTTAAACAGCAACATCTCTTTCCAGAAATCGTGTCCCCTTTACTCTGAATAATCCACAGACCTCACTGTGAACAGTTTTGACAGGAACTACTTTCTACCAGAGTAGTAGTACCTGTGAAAACTGTCCTCTGTGAGGTTTGTGGATTATCAGAGAAACAGGGGACACTGTCTATGGAAAGAGTTTCAGCTGTTTATATTTTTTAATGTCATTTTTCAATGCTGTACGCTCCATAAACAAACTTTTCCCAACATGAAGGTGGAATATGATGTGAAAGTGGAATAATCTCTATATATTGTAATTCAGATGAATCGACCCTTTAAGCATTCTTCATAAAGAAACACTTTTAACACTCACATACTTTGATAAACACTGCTTAGATGAAGCGGATACACCCCAAAATAGATTTAATTTTTATTTAAAAGGGTAGCAGCCCTCTATTGGTTTGATTTCAAGCAGCCAGAAAATGGTAAATATCAAGGGATTACATGGAAGAAAAGCTCATCAGGAATGAAAACTATTAGCCTATTATAAGCAGATCAGCATCAAGTGTCAAATGACCAGTTTCTCATGTCTGCAAAGATAGCTTGATGAAGTTGCTTCACGCGTTGCTTCTTTTGATTTAGTTCTCTGTGAAAAAGAGAAACACAATAAGTGACGATGTGCAGCGCTCGAAAAGGGTTGCATATAAACAATCTTGATTTGGTCAAATCTTTAAAGATCATCTGAGGGACTCACGATCAGGGACGAAGGTCTTCTGCATCATCCTGGGGGCGACCATCATGCGACGAGGAGCATAGCCTAAAACCAACAGGAAAACAAGGTGAGCAGTTCAGTTCAGCATCATTCATGCCAGCCTCAAGTGAAAAGATAAAAGTCCTTTAATGTGTGTCCTTTACCTCCGCCGCACTGAGGACGGCCGCGCATGGTGGTGCCCTCGATGGGATTGCCGGACGCATCCACACACCAGCAAAAGCCAGTGGCATGCCAGCACTGCATGGGCTTGTAGTGGCCCTGCTCGTCACACTGAGGCTTGAATGAACCGATCTTGCCGGCTCCAGGTGCTGCCTCCATCTGGCATTTGGTCTTGATCAAAGTGCCTGTCCGATGGGAAGAGTCAGAGACAACAGTACATTAAAGGCTTGTTTGGTTTTAATTATTGGTGACTGTACCACCTTATTAACAATTAACAATTTCATTTTCTGCAGGCTCCATTACCGCCTGCAGAAAATGAAATGCAACTTCTTGGGCAATTTACTTATTCACATGAGCTAAATGCTAAAACCTAAAGGGAATAAAGTTGCAGTAACCTGGCTGAGATGTTGGGGGTGCAGGCTCCTGCTGGGCCATCTGGAAGATCAGCCAGAAACGCAGCCAGGACTGAAAGTTCTGCAGAGTACAACGTGTAAAACAAACATCATTGATGAGATCATTTCATTTGATTCATTTATATTTTTGCTTGATTTGTCTCCATAGGAGTGTATGTGAGGCTTCACCTTCCACTCGGTCTCGTTGATCTGCTGCTTCAGGCTCTTCAGGTTGGCCAGGAAGGTCTCGTTGAACTGGGGCAGCTGGGAGTCCTGCTCAACACATGTCAGGAGCTTAGCGACAACAGTGTAACATTAGCAAAGTGAGGACACACAATACACTGAGTGCAACAAACCTGCATGAGGTCCATCAGCTGTTTCTCCACGCTGACAACAGCAGGTTCCTCCACTTTCTGGTGGCAGGAAACAGAAGAGTCAAGTATTCAGAGTATATACATTTAACTTTAAAGTTTCAGATTCAAGCATGTGGTGTTCACCTCAAGTCTTACATAAGGGGGTTTACTTACTGCCAAGGGTGTGTCCTCAGAAGTGAAGTCCATCAGCAGAGGCAGGGTGTTCATTGGCATGGCCATCCGCATTGGGCCCCGAGCTGCAAAACAAGGCACAGTGAAGAGACTCCACAGAAAAATGCAAGTTTACAATGGGCCAAAACAAAATAAAATAATACAAGACAAATAAATACATATAGCCCAGACTAAAACAGAAGAAGAGAAAAGTTAAAATAAGCAAAATGTCAGTGTCATTCCATCTCAAGTTTTTTATTCTACTCGTCCATCTCTGATTTTCCTGAAAGTTTTCTGGCATAAAATATGTATATTTAAATAGATAATATTGTTTAGCATGTTTTTTTGCGCATTGAAATGTGATGCTATGTTATAATAATGATATCTCAGGAACTATGGAAGATAAAAGCCTGACATTTTTACTGTTTCTCAACATGTGATAGAATTGTTTATTTTATTTTATTTTTCTGAGTTATATTTTGAGCATCATTTTAAAACTCTGCTTGGATCAGGCTTTCAAGTCATATTTTTGTTTTTGTGGTACAACTTATCATACCTGGTCAGTCAGTTAAAAATGCTCAATGAGAATGAAATTTAATTTCATATTATGAAGCATTTAATATAAAATGTGTTTTGTTTTGCATTATTATAACAAGCAACTACATGTTGTTTATAAAATATCACCAGTTGACTTCTGCATTATAATGTTTTTTGTTAAGGTGTGTTCAAAGATGGGACTTTTCATGACGGCTACAATTTTTTTCATATTTCAGTTCGTCCATAATAACAGATTCATTGATATACGATCGATGGCATGATGACAAATAAGTGCACAAATTTCCAGGCTTTTATCTTAAATATTTTCTGAGTTATTGTGGTTAAAACGTAGCCTCAAATTTCAACGTGTGAAAAAATGTGCTGGGTCTACAAAAAAGTTTTGAAAAGTATTTCATATGGTAATCTAAAATTTCACATAGTTTATGATTTAAAAACAGTTTCAAACTAATCAGAAATGGGCGAGCAGAAGGACCCTGATGATTTGGGATGGATTAACCCTTCATCTCCTCTCTGTCCATCAGCATGCAATGAAAGCTTTTCTGTCTTTCTTGGTCACACACTTTTGTGAAGCAGATTTGTCCTACATGTCAACCACAAAAGCAAGATTTTGGAACAGAATGGATGTTGAAAATATTACGGAAGTTCCAGACATTACTAATAATATCAACATAGAGATATCAGACAGTTGATTTTCTCACTATGAATCAACGCACTTTCATTTCTCTTTCTAGCTTTCACATCAACTTCTTCAGCCCAAACTCTCACTTCCCTCTCCACCTCTTCAGCCCTCCTCCTCCTCCTCCTCCTCCTGTCTGATGACTACTACTGACAATGACGTGTCCCTGTTGGATGGCTGCTCTGTCTAGTAATTAAGTTTTTAACACTTTAAGATTTTAATACCTCCGGAACTCTGGGAAGAGCGGGTCATTTGCTTGTTGAGTCTGTCCGAGTTCTTCTGTAGCGTGTGGATCTGCTGCTTCTGGTCAAACATCATGTAGGCAGTGAAGACCTGGCTGGCCACCAGCAGACATGCCAGAGTCGTGATACCTGCAATCTTAAAGGCACGCTTGTTGGAGCCCCTGCAAAAAAAACAGCAACAAAAAAAACAAGTTAAATATGTCACTTGAAGAGGATAAAACAGTGGAGCTGGGAGGAAGATCATGACACATAGAAAATGTGAGAGAAACAAAAAGTGGGATTTTAACTTTTAGAAAAGATTCCGTGGTATTAAAGTGACTTGAGGGGATTTCCAAAAGTGACATTTAAAAGGGCGATTCATTTAGATTTTGGACAGTCCAGGACAAAAAAAAGAACCCAACAGAAAAGTGTTCATGGCATATACAGTAACAATCCCAAAAATGTTATAATAATGATGCAAAATATCAGTGTTTAATAAACATCTGAATGTCTTTGTTTCTGCACCTTTTTGCCCTTATTACTAATAAAAAATACGTGCTGAAACCACTGGGCTTTAACACGTCCTCAGAAAAACTGACACACATCCATCCACTGCTTATATCGCTGACGCAGACGACCTCTGAACTGTACTGCAGCTTTTTGTTAGGCTCTGGCCTTGTCCTTTGTTTATTCTTTGAGCCAGTTTATGTCATAATACATAAACCAGCAATCTTCATCTGAAAATAAATCAACACAAAATCTACATAAAGTTGTGATAGTATTACTATTATTACTTTAAGTCATATAAAAATCCAGAGACTTAAATACAGTCACCTCTTGTTATGCTGCTTCAGCCAATAGAATTTAAGCATCACTAGTTACTAGGCAGATGACTTCCTCTGATGTTACAAGGAAGTACATATCCTGCTATGATTTAGAGCCTGTTAAAGACATGTACACTGGTGTAAAATTGTTTATATCTCATAAAAAGCTGCAAAACCACAACAGTATTTATTTCATACAGAACTGTTATGCAATCTAAACTTCAACCAAGAAACTTATGTATTTCCATGTACCGTATGTCAACAATGTCATCATATCCAATCAGATGTATTTTTTTTATTAGGATTTTAAATCTAATTTATTTTTAAAACAGTAATTTTAAACAGAAATGCATCAAAACCAACAATCTAGTCAGTGTTATGGAACAATAAGCTTTAATCATCCATGATGACTAACCAATCCTCTACTGCCAAATATTTTTTTATACCTCAAGGGCAGTGATAAGATTTAACACTCATAAAACTTATCTATTTCTTACTGTAACAAAGAAAACTGGCCAATGAGTTTCTCCGTGATTATTTGTGAACCAATTAGAAATACCCGCATCAGCAGTTACTAGGCAGACTACTCATGAGAAGCGACTGAACGACTGCAGGTTAATTATGAAGCATAAAGTATGTAGTTAATTTAAACATGTCTGAAATATATAAAATGTTGCAACACATAACATTTACATATCTACATGATTTTATTGTTTCCTGAAATGTCTGACAAAGTGAAACTGCAAACCTTAAAGAGAAATTAGAAGATTGTAGTTGTTATTATTATGAAATAAACTGATATATGACGGGTTCTCCTCACCCTCTGGTCACTGTCTGGGGAACCAGGGCCGCTTCACTGGATGCCAGGCTTCCTGCGTCCAGGCGGCCATCATCTGAAGTCCGGTCCATCTCTCTTGGAAGTTTCTCTCCGCTTCTTCAAGACGAATAAGTTAGAATCCCGCTGTTCAAGAGCATAAATTGCCTTTGGAAATGAGGAAGGAGCACCAGGCAGGTTCTAGAGAAAGGTCCCTTCTTAAAAACTCTGTGGGATGGATCAGCGCAGCGAGCTCTGATTGGTCATATTTTACAGCATCACTTGTTGACAGAAGCAGACTGCAGGTCCATTTTACCCCAACTTGTCCTGTTGTGTGGTATTTTCTATTGTTTGTGTTAATTCGAAACCAAAGTGGTTTTTACAATGAATTTCTAAAGGCAGATTTATTACTGCTATATGCTATTAATACGATCTTACTATAACAGGGGTCTTTGTACAGTATATAGTATATTATTTTTTACTTTTTTGAAAGTTAGCAATTGTTTCATTGGGAAATTTAATACTGAAATTTTTTTTTATCTGAAATTGTGTACTAATAATATGTGAATAGTAGTAAGTACATTATATTTCCTTAATTTAGCAATCGATTGTTATTTATGTTGTCTTTTATTTACTTCCTAGAACAACAGAGGAGGCTACTTTGTCTTGTTCTTGGTGTTTTCCCCAACAATGAAAGGACAGTAAAAAAAACAACCCACAAAGCACCAGTTACGTGGAATTCTATTTCAGCTTTGGTTAAACATGGGACAAGGGATATTCTGAAAATCTGATTTCTTTTGTTGTTGAACAGGTCGTGCTTTATCCGATCCGACAATGAGGAATTCAGATTCTCGAAGGTGCCTCGCCCTGAAGTGAAACCAACATACAAATCAGTCTGGCTATTTTCAAGCCAAACACCAAGAAACTGGCAGGTTTTCTAGAAATCTCAGCACAAAAGCAGCCACCAGTCATCCTGCTTCACTTTGAATTAGCAGCGACCCAGAAAGTGAAAGTGTTTTTTTTTCATTTATTATCACACAGAAGCTCAGACGAGAAAGAAGAGAAAATAAGATCCAACTACTGAAAAATACAGTGGTGTTTTATTTGCAAATTAAAAAGCACCGACAATATTAGTTACACTGTAAAAATTATTGACAACAATTACAAATCTTTATCATACAGTCCAGGAGATTAGTACCATCGTTGCTGTTATGTGTTATCACTTAATACTTTATATGGAGAGACTCGGTACTTTTGTACAATAGTTGGCAGTGAGAGGACATGAGAGGAAATAATCTTAGCGACGCACCTTCGCACAATGAAAACATCCAAACTCCCCTCAGCACAGCACTGACAGTTCACACTATGAAGAATGGGCTGATGGAGAGCGTAAACCCAAACACATTCAATAATTTAGGTCTACTGAGGGTTTTCTCGCATTATGTACATTACAAAGTCAGGAAATAATGGACCAACATGTGCATTGTTATTACATCAGAACATTGTACAAAACTATTGCAATAAGAGCAGCTTTTTGTTATCTATGCTTGACATCTAGTTGCAGTGGTGACGCCTCGACCAACAACCAAACGTCCGTGTTTGTCTCGCTGGGCAGACGGTTGGTTCGCCCGGTGGTTTCCTATGTTTACACGCTTTATACCCAGAGACAGCTTGGTTTTTGTGTCCTCCCCCCCCCCAAATTAAAATCCTATAATAAATGAAACAAAATAAAATATAAGACAAAATATACAGTTTTAACAAAAATAAAAAACCCGATGCTGAAAACAGATTTTGAAATGCACAATGGTTTCTGTACACTATCTGAATCTATCGAACCAGAGGGCTTATTTAAAGATACAGTAGCTAGCTTATGATCTTCTTCACAGATTGTAATCGGAGGAGCCATTTGTGTTAGTGTGCTTTCCAGTAACCTGCATGTTCAGAATAGATGGTCGCTCGAGTGCCTAAAACATTGTGCTTTCAACTTCTATCCTACTTGTCCCTGCTTCAGCCAGTTCAGCGGTCGTGAGACTGACTGAGAAGCAGGCTGAGCTGAAAACAGTATAAATAACTGCACTGTACACCCTGCCTATGTGAAAACAATGGAGCTAAGATGTTTAGTTTTGGTACATTCTAAAATAATGCATTGCCATCAGCATTATAGAAACGTTAAAATCAGGAAAACAAAACATAAAACTTAAAAAAAAAAAAAAAAAAGAACCCTCAAAAGTCCACATGGTAATAGTTTAATGAAGATTCTATCCTGGCACTTGTAAATGTGATAACTAGATTCTACCAAGGCCTATCGAGTAAGGCTACAACATGCAGCCTGAGTCAAGACTCCAGGTGTCCCCTCGTAAAAACACTTTTGTCAAAGGCATTTGCAACCAATGTCTCTCTGTCGATCAGGCAGCCAACCTTTAAGTCTTACGTTGCCCATTTGCCTGCAGATGATGGCGTTCAAGCTTCTGTCACCCGTTTTCCAGACCTGAAACTGCTCAAGCTTCAGACCCTTTTTTCCTCTCTTTGATTTCCAGGAAGAAGTTCATGTGAAGAAAAAGAACGTTTGATTGAGGAGAACCAGTGATGCGATTATCAAACACTGCAGGTCCCTCATGTGCCATCACTTCCCTGTTTCTTCTTCCGGACACACCATTAGGGCTTCCCATGTTCCTGGTTTGTCCACTGCTGCCCGTGTTTGGGAAGATCGCGGTTAAGTTTTGAGGTCTAGTTGGGTATCCCGTCCTCGAATCTCAACATATTTCCATTCAAACTGTTCGGGATCTTCGAACCCTTCAGGCCTCGTGGCCAGTGAGCCCCAGCAGGGTAGAGCAGTGGTTCAGAGTGTGGAGCTGTGGTCTTCCCCCCCGTGGTGCTGCTACCTGGTGTGGACCAGCTCTTCTCGGAGCCAGCTGGGCAGCGGCTGACCCATCCTGTAGAGCAGCTTCGACAGCTCGATGTTGTGATCCCTATAGTACTCCCTGAGGAACCCCTGGGACTGAAAGAGGTACATCAGATGTAAGAAACTGATCTAATGCACTGCACATAATTTTTTTTCTGAAGAAGATATAAACACGATCATACCTCTGGGTCCATGTCAGGGTACCTGCGTCCTTTACTCTTTCCCAAACACTTTGTCTTCCCTCCTTCCAGCAGCTGACACCAAAAGCCTTTCTTCGGGTCGAACCTAAGTGACACAAGAAAACATTAAGAACTTCAAAATGCTTAATTTAGAGTTTTGATTGTATTTTAATCGACAGTCTCATTCTGTGTTTTCTAGCTCATGCACGTACAACCACAATTTCTGACTTCACAAATAGTCCCAGTCCAATAACCGCTTTAAAGAAATGCAAAATGCATGCTTATTTCTTCCAGCACACATTCTAAGTGTGTGTGTGGGGAAGCTTGTTTTGAGCAGATAAACCTGTAAAATGAACAACATTTACATATTCAAAGAATAAATTTGATGTGCTTTTAAGACTTTTATTGAAACTTTTTCTGTGGAAAAAAAATGTATTATTCAAAGCAAAGTAATTTAAAATTCCTTAATGCGTGGCTGGCTGGGACTGTTAATAATTGTATGTATGTATTTTCATTTAATTATTACAAATGTGCTTTTTAGACAGGGCCAGTAGAGAGATGACAGGGACATTTTCAGAGTAAAACTGTGCAATGGTTTGTTGGTTTATACAAGAAAATATAAGCAGAAACTAACTCCTGACAGGTGAACAAAATTACATATCTGGATTTGGATTTGGTGTTGATTTGGAACCAGCAAGGCCATAAACCAATACGTTCAATCAATTCGTAAACTTGGCAGTTGAAACATTATACTGCGACTGAGCTGTGACGGGGGGATACTTACGCTAAGATCTTGTGGTAGTTGATAACGTTAGCGAGGCCAAGAAACTTCTGGATTTTATCCATGATTGAGGCAGGCTCAGTCTTCAACATCTGTCCATCCAAAACTAACAGCTGGGCGAGACAGACAAAGAAAACACATATCAGAGCAAGAACAGGGCAGCTGTATGTTAAAGCTGGAAAATCACAACAACTTCTACAACTGAAAAACGTTCAAAGTTTTTATTACCATAAAGGCTTTTTGAAAATGTCAAGATAGAATTAAATGATCTCCAATTAAATCACAGTCTTGTTTGGTAATGCTGCACACTCTTAATCATAGCTTGGTTGTGCAGCTTATAAATTCAAAAAGTTTGGGGTGATAAGTGTTTGTTTTTCTCTTAAGTGTCCCTAAAGGGCAGCTGCCTTCCCTCAAGGTTAAGTGGATTTAAAACACTCCCTGTAAAGAATACAGAAAAGAGAGCCTCCCTCACCACAAACCCCTCATTATAAAGCTTAATATACCCACTGGAGGGTATTTTGATGTGCTGACATGAGCAGATTTAGGTTGTTGAGAAACACTTGGAAAACTTCCCATCACTATGTGCATGAAAACATCTGTACTACCTGGCTGGAGTGGTAGAAGTTGAGCCAGCGCTCCAGGTGGATGGCGTACCAGCCCGGTACCAGGCAGCGGTTCTGGAGGACCCGTAGTTTGACCGGAGCGTTGTGGCCCGCAGTTATGACGTCATGGAAGGAGTATTTCAACGCCACTGGGTCATCATGGGCTCTTTGGTGCTGTGGGCAGAAAGAAGACATCATATTACGATGATTTTTCTTTTGAAGGTGCAGAGGGTAACAGAGCAGAGGGCTGTGATACGAAGCAAGCTTTACATAGCGGGGCTTTCTTTGTGTTAGTCGGCTCGACAAAAACCAAAACCGCAGTCGAAGCGCGTCGTTTAACGCGTCATGTGACTCTTCCGCACAAAATGAAACAACCGTGTGAAGCTGTTTCAGTTAACAGGTTGTTTTAATGGAGAACAATGAGGAATATAACAAATGATGATGTTAAAAAGTGCTGCTACGATAAATGATGCTGGACAGTAATGCCGGGAGAAAACTACTAAATGTGTATAATGTACATATTTACTGATCAATGCAGCTGCTTATTTCTAACTAATAGCTGCACATTAAAGCTGTTAAACTTTACACTTCATATATCTAAACACGATATTGTATTGAAATGCATTTAGGCCTGACACTGTCCCTAAAATGCAGGATATCACCTTAATTTTTGGCCAAATCAAAGTGAAAATAATGTCACTGATTGAATATTCTTTGTAATAAATAGCTATGGAATAATCTATTTTCTAGTGTGTGTTTATATTAGCTTCAGTACCAGCAGTGTAAAACAGACTTGACAAAAAAAATTAAAAAAATCAGGACCAAACATAAAAATAGATTCCTGCAATTTCTGCATCACCAGCTGAATACGTGTAGGCTTCCATGGCAACGCGATGCATACAGTGTGCGATACTGTAACTGCACGGCTTCATTCAGCGGTTTTAGTAACATACACCTTAAAGGGTTTGCAGATACAACATATTCACTCAGCTGAGAATCTGTAGCGCTCAAAGAATTGTCAGGAAACGATTTGGTTAAAAGGAAGATGCTTCTTACAGCTGATTTAAATCGACTGAACATAACCTGCCCCCGACCAGGTTGGCTCCACAGCATATGTTACCAGGGAGATCTAGCCAGGTTAAAACTGAGCCACCTTTGTGACACTGAAAACTCTTTAAGCTCAACATACCTCGCTAACTGACTAATCTCGCTTCGTAGCACAGCCCTCAGGTGTGAAATGTAGTGCTGCTTATGACCGACCTGGTACCAAGAGTAAGCTCTGTCCGCTGGGTTGATGAGGATGGTGATGATCTTGGCTTTGGGCAGGAGAGCCGCAGCCCTCTGAGCAGCGACCTCAGAATCAAAGTAGTTGGCACTCTTCTCAAAGTAGTAGTCTGAACTGGTGTTGGAGGGCAGAGGGAAGTATTCCATGTACCTGACGCACAACAAACACAAAAACACTGAGTTTAACAAGCAGCCACAGATGATCTGGTCCAATTTGCTCTCTGTAGATAAGGACAAGTTCTCTGTTCATTGTGTGGGTGATTAACCATGCACAACAGCTCGGCACCACACATACAAATAAAAAAAAACATCTAACATTGTGTAGTGTTATACAATGTTAATATTTGTGCAGCCCAGTCAGAAATTTGCAGCCTGCCAAGCAAATTTTGTGTTGGATTCTATTCAGGTGCTGTGACGCGCGAAGCTTCGCATTAATGCAGCTCAAAATCAATTACAGGAAACTCTGAACAGAGACTTTCTAAATAAATAGGTGTTATTTGTGTTGCTGGTCTGGCGCTTAGGAATGTCACTAATGAGTGGATATGTTGTTGGGCATCATTTGCATTTGAATGTTTGAGACAAGACGCTACGGGTGGGGAAAAAAAGACAATTATTATATTGAGTATAACAAAGTTTCTGAAATTCTTTGTTTATATAAGCAAATGAGGTATTATTTAACCAAATATGCACACATGGTCAGTACACAAACTGTAGGGAAATACAAACCTAAGTGTGTATTTTGGTTGTTATCTTTCCACTAATGGAGGCAAAACAAATTGCCAGTGTATGTTTTTGCTTTTAGTGTTTTAAACTTTAAGTACACAATAACTTCAATCCTGCACTCCTAAATACAAAAACATGATTTAATGCAACTGCATATACTATGACTGTAATTAACCGAACATGAACAAGACCTCTGTTTGAATAGAGATGTCAAACTGTCATCAAACAGACAAATCAAGAGAAATAATGTGAACATTAGTTATATTATGGAGCCACTTCTGAAACTATATCCTTTGTTAGTTGTCGTTGATGACTCACTGCAGTCACAGTTCTGCTGAAGCACCAAAATGGTGAGTATAAGGTTTCCTACCAGTCAATGCCTCTGTGATAGTTGTGTCCATTGAAGAACTGGATCTCTTCAAAAGTCTCCTTACTGGGGTAGTTACTGGTCAGATCGGGGTGCATGCCAAGAAATAGATAAAGTGCCGTCGTCCCTGAGAGGAGAACGAAAGAGCGAGCGGTATAGGCAGGATCAAGAAGATAAAGAGGAGGGAAAAACACAGAAGGTTTAAGGGAATGTAATGATAAATGTATATAAATATCCTATGATAAGCACAAAGAAGATTAACACATACTGTAAAATGCAACCACAACAAACAGCAGTAAAAACACACATCTGAGTTTTTCAAAGAAATACTCAACACTTTATTCATACCACTTAGAACACAAAACAATGTCTGCTTTCAACTGAATGAGTATCTTCACTTGTAATCCTTTCTAACTCTGTCCTGTAGAGGGTGTTGAAGTACCGCGTCTCACCTGTCTTCTGAGGCCCAATGACGAGCAGTTTGGGGAAGCGGTCACATGTTTTCTCTTTGGACCAGATGTCCTTGTGCCTTTTGTCCTCACAAGGATCCTGTAGCCCACCAAAACACATAAATCATCCCTTTGTTTAAAGTGTGCTTCCTACAAAACTCCCAACACGTGTAAATTTAAAAATACAAGAGAGGGCAGGTTAACCAGGTTTAATGAACGGGTCAACACGCGCTACAATTTTCAAAGGACATTCCTTTAATACAAGATTAAAGATTTAATATAATGACATCCATCTACAACAATCAAATAAACAATGTATTGGACATAAAGTCACACACTGTGTTTGAATATGTACAATGAAGGATGACTGTATAATAAATGGTATATATTATAAGAAATACAACATTAAAAAAATCTAAAAAAAACATGTGAATGATTTTGTCATTAGCATTTTCTTCTCACCTGCCAGAGGGGGTCTCTCTCAGAGGGGAAGAGGCTGAAATACTTCTGAGCCAGCTGAATAGGCGGCAGCGTCTGCATCTTCAGGTTGGTCCATGTCTGGACGAACATCACCAGGCTCTTAAAGGTGTACAGGCCGAGGCGGTCGTTCCCGTAGTTGGACAGATGGGTCATGAAGATACTAATCTGTGAATGAAAAGAACGAGCAGAGTAAGATTTATTATGGGGGGAAGGTAAACTCAATATGGTCTAAACTGGGAGTGGGTGGTGCAAATGATGTGAATTTGACAAGAGCTGAAACAATTAGTTTATTGGTTGATAAACAGAAAAATGCGAAACACTTGAAGATTCCAGTTCTTAGAGCGAGTAATGCATGTTTTTGTCATATCATAGTAAATCTGGAGCTCTGGGACACTGAATATTTCTGCTACAGTCTGATGTTTTATAGATTAAATGATAAATCAAGAAAATAACAAGCAGCTTAATCAGTAATCAAAATAACTGCCAGTCTCTGCCCTAAATTTGACTTTGCAGTTTATATGCCTACACAGTATAATGAATGTTAATTGTGTCATCAGCATTAGTGCAGTGTCTCTGTCCGTAATAAGCCACTGAAAACACATGGGTGAATGCTTTCTGTTCAGGGTTAAACATATGCGCAAAAAATGTAGAGAAATTCACACAGAATAAAGATGAAAAAAAATAAGTTCTGATTAGTTCCAATAAGTTGGAACATGTCTCTGAAACCTAAGCGGATTCTGATCCTTTTTTGTTTTTGCTCACGTAACATGTTTACTCACTGTGAGTGGTATTTTTCACTGCAATATAAAGTCCTGCACCTCTATGGAAACGGCACAATCATGAATAGAAGCTGAGAGAACCCAAAATGTCTTCTGTGCAGTGCACTACTATAATTTTATAAACCAAAAAAAAGAAAGTTGAATATCTTAAATTTTTTATTTTACAAAAATTAACAAAGCCTGGAATCAACAAGCACAGTACTTTTCCAAGTGCCCACAGGCGCTACCAACACCAGCAAAACGGCTGTGCTTCATACTATGATACTACTACTATTATTCTATTTACATTTGTAATTTGTTTTCATACTTGTCTCCTATCAGATATATATAAACAGTGACGCAGTTCAGCCAAAAAGTCCCCCATTTGTTAGTCATGTGACCGTCTGTTGCAGCCGAGTCACTAAAGGCTTCATGGTTGCACAGAGAAAAGCAGATTTCTTTTAGTTTTTTTTACACAAACTGGTTAATACAAACTGTTTAGTTTTGGCAAATTTTTACATGTGACATACATGAATAAAGTGATTGAGATGAAATATCACGATTGTAAGCTTAGATTTAGTTAGGTTTCCCGACTGAACTGTGAAATCACACGAGTAGTTCGAGCACAGTCGGAAAGTTGAGAATCCATCGATTCTTCTCGTTTAATGATGTAATGTAATTCTGGTGCTTGTTTAAAAAGTTAACATGCTGTTCAAACCTGCCAGCAAGTTTTTGGACTTTAGTGTGTTAAAATGTCAGGCATTGAGGAGATTATTATTGTCTGCAGGCTGGAGAGATGGTAATAAAAGTAGCCTTTTTATATCGTCTCAAACATAACATGTTGACAAATACGAGGAATTTTCCAGTGTTTTGTCTCGAATAAAAGAGGCTTTCGCTGTAGTGTAAAAAGAGAAAGCGTGATGCAGACATCGCCGCGTGAGTCACTGACTAGTCATTGTCCTGTCCCTTGTTTAAATTTCAATTTGCACCAGCAGTTAAATGGGTTTCCAAGTGTGCAAGACAAACGCTGTGCTGTGTGGGTGTGTACTTGACTCACAGGGTTGAGCAGAACGGTGAGGAAGAGTTCTCCTCCATTGATGAGCTTGTCCAGTTCATTCGGACTGCCTGGGTAGTCTTTATAGAAGATGGTGTGTGTGAACAGTCCACATGTCTGCCTGGGCAACACCTGTGATATAAACAAACACAAAGTCACCAAACCAGAAAGACGAAAAAAGAAAAAAAAGATCACAAGCAATGCATTCACACAAACACAGACACACCATCAGCCCTCCACTGAGAGCGGAGCGGAGCTGTCAGTACTGCAGGCAGTTACCCCACACATTGTTTGCTTTCAATAACATTCATATTATGCAGCTCATTTAGCCAAAGCAAACCTCTTATTCACTCTGAGTCTATATGGAAATTCATGGAAATGCATTTACAGTTTGGAGTGTCTGGGGAACTGAATATCAATCATCAGTAAGCAGTGGAGACCGTCCATTCAGACTGCGCTATCTCAAGGACGGGAACAGAGCTCTGAGACCACACAGGCTGACTGAATGCCAGCACTACAAAGGATCTGGACTGAGGCTGCTCTGCGTCTTATCAGTTCTGAAGGTCAACCTGGGAAAGAAATGGATAAGATTTCTTTCTTTCTTTTGTACCTCTTGAATGTAATCTATTCAACTTTAATTTTGCTCTCATAACTGTATTCTTCGGCGGCGGCTAGGCCTGTGAGGCTGAATAAAGTGCATTTTTTTTCCCTCCGCGTTGACATTTCAGAGATTGGTTGTGTGCAGACACTTGCGATGCTGTTGCCAGAGATGTCAGTCTTCGTTATGGCGCTGAGGCCTGCGAGGCAGCACTACTCAGACAGGTGTCTCATGCAACACTGGTTCACTTGAGTACATTATCATCTCCCACTCCATGTAAGAAAACAACAAGTCAACAGGACTAATGAGATGATTGCCTTTTTCAGGACTTCTGTTGCCTCAGCGATGTCAGCTAAATGAAAATAATATTCTGCTGATCATCCTCGGGGACTAAACTTGAGAAAAGCAGAGGTGGAGAGGAATGGAGGATGATGGACAAAGGCGGGCTGGAGAGAAACCGACGGCCACAGGAGAGGAATAAATGCAAGAAACTGGAGGAGGTGGAGATGCAGAGATAATTATTGAATGAAGGACAGAGTATGTAGATGGTGGAAGAGAACCCTGAAAAGGATTATTGGCTGAAAGGATGTTGAGGAGCCATGTGGGGGGAAAGCAACGGGCCGGAGGTAAGAAGTTAATGAGGCTTTATGAATGCCTGGGTGTGTGAAAAGTGGCCTTACGCTAATGCCGCTGTGGATGAAACCTCGCCGGAAGCGTGCAGGCTTCAGGTGTGGGTATTCCTCTGTGCTGGTCACTTTGATGCCCCACACTTTCTTCCAGGCGTCATACAGCTGCAAATGGACAGG
This sequence comes from Chromis chromis, assembly GCA_900302755.1. Classification (NCBI taxonomy): domain Eukaryota; kingdom Metazoa; phylum Chordata; class Actinopteri; family Pomacentridae; genus Chromis; species Chromis chromis. Next base: position 26,088 of record OMNN01023922.1, read on the forward strand.
ATAGACACCCGAATGGTGAGGAGCCACCGCATAGCCCATGTTAGTGGGGATCCCATGTTCCTGGAGGTGAAAACACATGAGTGAGGGTTAGGAAAGGCATTAAAATAAGACGGGGCTCATCAACGACCGTGCCTAAATTAGACCCCTTGAGGGCTTTCCTGATATCAGTAGTGGAGTGTGCCATTCCTCTGCTGGATTCACACCGAGTAAATAAGCACACAGGATTCACAGGACAACAACTTAGCGTGTAATCTAGCGCAATTTCATTTAATTGATAACAGCCTCACTGTTAATCGTTGGCTGTCTTCACACCGTGCCAGAGCTGTGGTAAGTTAATGCTCCTGTAAACCCAACATTTCCTGCTGCTGCTTTACACTAAAAAGGTCCCATATGGTGAAAATCCATTTTTATTGTGTTCTGCTGTTGTTAAAAACTTGGTGGTATAAACTAAAAGCTGTTAGTATATTAAGATATTTACTTCTGCCATGTCTCCCATCATTACAAACCAGTAGGAATTTTAGTAAACTGCTACGTAGCACCACAAACCAACATTTGTTTAGCTTAAACATTGCACAATCCTGGCCCCCTATCTGCCCACTGATTTCAGGTGAACCATTCTGAATGAGCAGCTGTCTCACAGTTCAGCAGGTTTAGTTTTTCTCTAGAGCTGCCAACTCTAAAATGTCACAGCCACAAACAAAACACACCAAAATGTCCTGCTGTTGGCTGCAGAAGTGAACACAAGAGTCTTAATGCATTCCCAGCACCAGTTCCACAGGTCCATATAAAGCTGTTCTCATTTACATATTTTTTTGAACACCCAGTGGGTTACTTTTATTATTGATGGCAATGTTGCACAACAATAGAGGAATCCTTAGTGTCTGCGTGTTGCGTGGATAATGTTATCATCGACTTGGATCATTTGTCCACAGGTCAGAGCTCTGAGAAAACTGTAACGCTGAGCGACATTCAGAGATGGTGGAAACTTCAAGACCGATTTCAAACAAATAAACAAGGACTGAGTGGATTACTGTATTTTCATGTTGCCTTTTGTGCTCGTTTCACTTTTTTACTACCGTTTGCTTCTCTCCTGCTCTCTGTGTTCACATTTACTGTATGTTAATGAAGTGGAATTTCCAATAAAGCTGTTCTCAATTACATATTTTTTTGTTTCTGTTGTCAGACAATAGAACAAACATGAAATGGTGATTGAAACAGGGCTCATTAAGACTACGTG
>OMNN01023923.1:9797-24271 GCA_900302755.1 Chromis chromis
TATTTTCTTTTTTTAGTTTGTTCATTATTATTATTATTATTATTATTATTATTATTATTATGTTTTTATATTTTCTATGATAGTTTTATTATAGTATTTCCCTGTTTTGTTTGTTTTTGTTTATTACTATTATTTATTTATTTAATTCCGCATGTATGTGCTTGTATGCATATATAGATGGACATGCTTTCAATAAAAAGAGTTTGGAAGAAGAAAGGGGAAAAAATACACACAAAACTAAAGTCTCTTCTTTAACTGATGCTGAATTTATTGATTTTTATTGCCAAACAAAAAATCACAGGATCATCTAAGAGGCCACTTCTTGATCCCACTAAAGAATATTGATGAAAACTGTTTATTTTTGTGACACAACATGACGTGCTGTTTTTGGTCTTCATCTAATAGCTAATGGAGGATGGGATGTGCCGGCTGGTGGCCACGCTGCCTCAGCTGGATGAGCGGAGATGCCCGGATATGTTCCGTTGCTCGGATGAGGTTTCGTACTGGCTGCATGAGAACGAGGAGAGGAAACAGCAAATTGTGGCACTGAAAGAGACCATCTCTGAGCTGCAGGAGGAACTGAGGAACCACCGGCACCGCATCAAAGTCCTTGAGCTGCAGGTGAGATTTCCACGTGGACTTAGCAGGCCTGGGTCAACCATCAGCAGCAATCCTGTCAACTGCTTTGAGTACTGACTTTAGTCTCTTCAGAGACCTGGATGGATGGTGTGGCAATGTGGCAGACTTTGATTTGAAATGAACTTCTAGTATTAAAAGAAAGCAAGTTGTTTTTTCTACTCTTAAGAGGAAAAGACCCATCTGGAGTGCACAGTTCTATGCTGTAATGTAGTGCTTGGTCATCAAGCTGGCTTCCGCTCAACATGCCCTTGACCTTTGCAGCTAACAGGATTAGCATCCTACTCTTCCACGTGTTGCCTCGTTCCTCTCTGGCAGTGAGCTCATACAGAGACTCTCAGCTGGACGGGTCAGTTGCTACAGGTGGAAGACAGAGAGGCCTCGTGTTGTTTGTGCTGCACATTAGCACAGGGCAAAGGGAGAGGGCTCTTTGGTCTGTGGTAATGGGAGTTAGTGTTATCCTCTATGTACAAGCTGGAAATAGAATTGTCTGGCTTTAAGTTTTATAAGAGGACTTACCCTGTTTGTCCTGAGAGTATCTGCAGATGTTGCATGTCTGAGTTGAATGTGTGGTTGCCTAGAATAGTGAGTTATAAGCCTGTTTTTTTTGTTGTTGTTGTTTTTAAACAATCTCTACATTCCCACCATGAAAACATACATTTCACACCTGTATTGCAATTTTTTTTAATGCATTGTGTGTATCCACATATATGGTGTCAGAGTGAAGAGAGGGTCCACTTGAACACCTCTTTGGAACAGCGTTTTCATGAGGTGGAGCTGCACTATGCTGAAGCCACCACATTGCTGCACCTACAGGGGACTCTGATCCTAGATCTTCAGGTATTTTAACACTCCTTATCCTAACTAGTACTATTCTGGAGCATTTCTTTGTACATTTTTCTTGAACAGAAGCCAAAAGTGAGTTTTTCTGTCTAGAACCAACTCCATAATCTGACACTTTTGGTGGATAAAGTAAAAAGAAGTCCCGGCTGTCTGGTCAACATCGTCCAACCCAATCCTCTCATGGATGCTCAAGAAGCTCTGCACCCAGGTACACGCTAATGTTATGATGCCCCAGCAGAGGGAGCCAGATACCACTTGTTGATTTCCTCCTACTCAGTCTTCTCTCAACTACTTTTCCTTCAGAGATTCAGCATGCCAGGAACTGTCCCATAGACTGTGCCTCTATCTACTACAATGGAGTGAGAAGGTCAGGTTTTTACTCTGTGGTGCCATCAATGGCAGGCATGCCTGTGGAAGTCTACTGTGACATGGACACAGATGGTGAGCCCCCTACATTGTACATAAACATACAGTGTTGTGCAAGTGCAAGGATGGTTTCTGAGACAATGCCATGGATAGTCTTTATTAATCAGTTAATTACATACAAAGTGTGAATGACAGAAAACCTCTAAATCAAATCATTTGGTGTGACCACTTTAACGTTCTTGGCAGGTAGGTTGTTCCAAGCATCTAGGGGAATTTGCAACACTTCTATGGATTTAGGCTTCCTCCTTTGCCTCTGTCTCTTTATGTAATCCCAGACTGACTCGGTGATCAGGGCTCTGTGTGGGCCCCACCATCCTTGTTCTCCTTGTGGAGACTGATCAGACACCTTCCCTGACAGTATTGTGTGATGGAGAATGTAAACATAAGGACACATTCCACGGGGTCGAAATCTGACTCAGACGTGACTGTATTTTAGTTGAATAGCTGGAGTTTCAATCTCTGTGTTGGCAAGCACAGGCTCTACTTTGGTGTTGTTGAGCAAGACATTGAGTACTGTGTACCCGACCTGTAGTAATCACCTGAGCAAAAGGGGAACCCAGGATATGCTTTTCGTCCTTGCAATGCCTTGTTTTTTGCCTCAGGTGGTGGCTGGACTGTGATCCAGCGGCGAGTTGACGGCTCAGTGAGCTTTGACCGCAGCTGGAGGGACTACAGGGATGGCTTTGGTGACCTGCACTCAGAGTTCTGGCTGGGCAACAACCACATACATGATCTGAGCACCCAGGGGCGCTACAGCCTCCGAATCAACATGGAGGACTGGAACAACAAGCACAAACATGCCACCTACCAGAGCTTCAGGTCGCTGTCATTCCCACAAGCAGTTGACAAATGCATGCACTGACTTGTGTAGAGCTGATTATTGCAAAACAATCCCCATCTCTCAGGTAATTTCTCACTGTTCCTCTGTGTTTGCAGTGTGGAAGACGAGGAGCATCAGTACCGTCTCCATGTGTCAGGCTTCAGTGGCACAGCGCAGGACTCTTTCAGCTGGTACCATGACAAACAGGCCTTCAGTACGCCGGACAGTGGCAACATCTGTGCTGAGATCTCACACGGGGGTTGGTGGTACAACCAGTGCTTCTATTCCAATCTTAATGGAGTCTACTACAGGGTAAGGATACACAAACTACCCCTCACATGACACTTATAAAGACCCAAGTGTTTACTTCTTCTTTATCCTGCAGGGAGGCCACTACACCCCAAAAACCAGTGGACCGCTGGGTCCCGATGGGATCGTTTGGTACTCCTGGAAAAACTCTGATTATTACTCCCTACGCAAAGTCACTATGATGATCCGACCACGCAGCTTCCGAAGCCGTTTGTCACCCTGAACCACTGTCAGCATGACAAGGGTGTGGATGCAGGACCTGGCATCCCTCGCCACAATAAGGATGAGACATTGTGGCAACATAAGCACTGTAGTGCTGTTGGTGTCCGGTGACTCAGGGAGCTCAGAGAACAGTTTTTTAGTGAATGGACCTACTGAGTGACCTGGAAACGGCGTCTTCTGCTGTTTTTAAGTTATGTGCAAATGCAACTGGTAGGCTACTCATGTTCTGCTGGATATTTTTGGGAACCAACTTTATACTGTAGAGTTCACAGAGTTTTCTCACTCAGTCATGGAAAGTGAATTCTTCCTCATTTTGTACTTCTTTTTTGTACTCTAGTTTGATAAACTGACACTTAACACATTTTTAGCAATCCAGCCAAAAAAACCTGTCTGTATGACGGCACTCACTGGCAGAGGGAAGTGGCTCCAAATTCCTTCTAGCCACTAAGTGGAAACAATTGCAACTGGCAAGCAGATCATGTGAGACTGTTCACTAAATGCTCTGCATATGTTGTGTGCTTATTGCATATATACGATAATTATCAATTTTATTCTTTATAATAATATATTATATAATATAATTATATTTAAGTTCATCCAACTATAAATTTAATCCATTGTGTAAAATTTAATTAAAATCCAAAAGGTCTTACTATTACTCAAATTAAATCAGGACATAGGAACACCAAAAGTTCACAAACGAAGTGAGTACACCCCTGTGCAATGTCACTTCAATGTCGAATTATTCCAAATTATATCACCTAGACTAGTATTTTATTTTATTTTGAAAATACAGGCCTCAAAGTAGAAACTCAATGCAACAAAAGTGAATACACCTGTGACCACTGACACACAAGTTAGAAAACCTGTGATAATTAAAACAAAACTGAGTATATTTGTGATTTTCAATTAATCTAATTACACGAACATGACCCGTGAACACCAAAAACGTGTCAACTTTGGACCCATGGGTCTATCTGCATGTCTGCATCATGGCTCCACATGAAAAAAAAAGTCAGAGGACTTGAAAAATCTGATTGTGGGACTTGGATGTGAAGTGGATACAGGAAGTTCGATAATCAACTAAAAAGTTAAAAGTCAGTCAAAACAGTTGCAGAAGTATACAGGTGGTATGGGTCATTGTACCACTAATCAGAGCTGCTGTGGTCGTTCTACTGCAATGATGCCAGAGATTGGGCACTACTTTCACAGTCTACCTCTGAAAAAAAGGGCAAGTGTTACAGACTTGGCACAGAGGGTACTAAAGGAAATTAGAGTTTGACAATGTGGACAGTTTATTATGTCAGCCTGTATTGATGGCATTCAACAAAAAAACCCTCTCCTGCTCACTGTTACAAAACTGCAAGATGAAACTTTGCTAAAGAGAAAGAAAATAAGTCTGATGAATCTTGAGAGCAAATTCTTTGGGCAGATGAGACCAAGATACATTTGTTCAGCTCAGATGGAATTCAGCATGTTTGGGGTAAAACTGGTAAGGATGACCACAGTGAATGCATAGTCCTGACAGTGAAGCACTGAGAGGAAAGTGCAATGATATGAGGCTGAATGTGTGATTGCAAAACACTGGCTGACTGTCAGTCTCCAGAAGCTTAGAAGAGGAACATTCCAACATGATAATGACCAAAGTTGAATCGAATAGAACATCTTTGGGGTATTTCAAAGAAAAAGACAGAAAAACACAACCTCTCTTGAGAAATTTGGCCGATTGAGCCCATCATCAAAAATAAACGTGGATATTCAAAGTGGTGAAGAAATAAAAGATTTGAATTTTAGTAATGAAAGTTCTATTGACTTTTGTTGCATAGTTTTCTACTGTATGGCCTTAAGTTTTAATATAGTAAACCTAACCTGTTAATATTATTTGCTCTTACATATTTAAAATATGTAAGAGCAAACCCAACTATTCAACTCGGAGGTAATGCAATTGCTGACATTTACGTGATTGTGCACAGGCATGAACTCACTTGTCGTATCCTGTAATTATATTAGAAACAATGACCCTGAATCAGATTTGATAAGTGCTACTGTCTTAAAGTATAGGGTGCTATTTAAGGACTGTGTATGCACATACATACTGTATGAGTTGTACAATAAACATTAAAATATGACACAAAGGACCCTATTTCGATACAAAATTGCTTTGAATTTTACAAGAAAACTAAAAGAAATACCTAGCTCACAGTTGGAGACTCTCATGGTTCAGTGCAGACAGCAGTAATTATCTGTGGCATCCAGTAAGTGTTGGTTACCTACATTCAAATTACTTCACACATGGGTTTCTAAAGACTTTTATCATATTGGCAGGTTTGTGTCAGTACAGCAGGCATGTGGTGGTCAGAGGTGACTTCTGTTTGCCATCAGTAAAAAAGGCCACAGGGTTGTAATCCCTTCAGTTTAAACCCTTTAAAACTGGAAAATAAATGTTTCATAAGATTTTTATAGGCTGAGATTATTTTTATTGCAAAAGAGAGTGAAATGAGTTCTCCTCGCTCCAGTGAAGCAGTAACCCCTCTAAAGTACATGCACTTAAAAATAACAAACAGGAGAAAACCTTTACGTTTCTGTTTGATGTTCTCTTATCTTGCTACTCTGTGCGGCCTCCACAACCAGCTGCACCTGATGCCAGTGAGAGCTGTGCGTGGGGTAAAAGAGCTCTTTCACTTCCTCCTCTTGAAGGCTGCACAAAACCCACTCTTCACTCAAGCTGCCGACTCATTCTCATTCCTATCCATGTCTGTGCAAGAATTTGCTGAAGTGAATACTCGCTTTTGTGTGAGAAAATCAGCGTGCGCAGTGCGTTGTACACTGAAGCATATAGAAGAGGTTTCTTTCTAACACAAACAGAAACAAACGAAATCCCAATGAGTACAAATCATTGTTTAATAAATCACACAGAATTTTTGCTCACCATAATGCAAATATTTCTATACATAAAATTGTATCTCAATGACAAGAAGCACCTGATAGGTCCAATAGAATATATATATTTGTTTTTAATGTATCAAGTGATAAGAAAAAAAGTGAACACGATTAGAGACTGATTGAAAACTGGGCGGTGAAAAGCAAAAAAAAGAAAAACTTCATACAAGACATAGTCCATGGTTCTTTCTCAAACTCTTCGTATAGTACAAATTCTCAGAGTGAATGTTGCCGTTACCTTCATATCAAACACCATAATCTGGTCAAACAAGGACAAATATTTTTCAGGAGTACTGGGAGAAGGTACTATTCTGGCACCGTCTGCAGCAGGATATAGATCCACCAGCTTAAATGTGCAACCCAACCTCAGTATCGCTTATTCCACATTTGTTCTCCTGAAATGTAAACTGCAGTGTCATAGTTTGTAGACTCAGGGTGCAAAATTAACTATTTCAATTTTTCCTAGAAGGGAAAGAGAGGAAATAGGTGGAGCTTCCTGCTAGCTTTTGAGGAAGTGCAGGATGAATGGGGGGTTTAGACACTGCCAGCAGTGGACACACAGAGGACACACACTCTACCTTTGCCAAGACTTAGATTCATAAAGGAATGCGCCTGCTTCTACTAACAGTGTTGGGGAACTCTAAGTATTTATAGAAGCAAAAAGAATTCAAATAAACCCGATATTTGCGGAGAAATGAGTAAAGCTTTTGAAGCTACATTTAGAAATGAACTCCCTGGCTGTTCCTATTGACAGAGCGGAGAATGGCTTTGGTTTTTGGTGTCACTTCATCACTGTGCAGATAATAGTTTTGCCACGTTTGTAAATCCTTTCCTGGAAGAACGGCTGAAAAACTGCAGACTATTGCTTTTTAAAACGGTTAGATATAATGTTTGCACCCAAAGCTGTGCTAAAGTTGTATCACATCAGAGAAACGCTGGGGTTTGAGTCATGCAATGAAAGAATTCATGACCGCTGTAACTTTTAGTTCCTGTGTTACAAGCTGTGAACCTTGGACAGAGGAAAGTGTGTATGTAAATGCTGTGGTGCATTCTGTTATCACTGCTGCCCCTTAAACCCACTAGTGTCAAAGCTTTTTCAGCTGTTGCTCATGAACTTCATACACTTCTGAGAGCAGCAGACAAAGGTAAGACCATGAGCTGGGACTGTTGGAAGGAGCAGTAAAACAGGAAACAAGGTCACAGTGCAACAGAAGTGATATTTAAATTAAAGGGAGGGAAAATAATGCAATATAAGCAAAAATATTTTCGACGTTGAACTGTTTTAACTCTTCTTGTCTTGTAGTGCGAGACTCCTGGCAGTTGTTTTTCACATTGTAGTGAACTGACTATGCGCTTGTCTCAGCTTTGCAGCGATCTGGGGGTGCAGAAGAAGAGAAGCGAGCATGAATATAAAAGCAGAGCGGTCATGTGAGGGTTTAGTATCTTCAGTATCTAAGCACTGTGCAACTGACTTCTAGGTAATAAGGCAATGAAAAGGACAAACTTAAATTTACTGGGATAAATGGCCAATAAAAGTGCCTCTACCGTCTCGTAAAACTTGACTTGCTCCTCCAGGTACAACTGCATGACCCTGTTGTAGTCATAGATACGGTTGCTATGGAAGTGGTTCATCTCAGCTGCGCCGCAAATGAAGGAAAACCACGGAGATCAGACAACACGCCATGATAAACTGCAATGCTTCAATTAGGACTAAGACAGTGTGGTACCTTGTAATGTGTAAGACATGGTGCTGACGCGTTTGGCCATGGTGACTTTGTCCTGAGGGGTAATTTTACTGGCGGCCACCAGTTTGTCAGCCTCCTTCACCTTGTCTATGGCTGCCTGTGAGAATTAGAAACAAGCAAATAACAACACAGCAGTCAACCTGGTGTCCACAACTTGCAAATATTCACTTATTTTGCCTGCTGACTGGGTTACAGCTACACATAAATCCCAAATTAATTAAAATACACATCAATGCTTCTGCAAGCGTAGGTATGACTTTTTATGTATACAGTAATCCCTCGCCATATCGCGGTTCACTTTTCGCGGTCTCTGTATCGCAGATTTTTAAATTGTATATAAAATACGTAGCATACAGCAGATAAGTAGACGCACGTATGGAAAACGCAGCTACGGCTGCTTCTGCTTGAGCTAGTCGGTCTGATTGACTGGCGGTGATTGAAGCCAGCCAGAACCTGCAGTCCCACACGGTGAGTGTTTACTGGAAATAACCGTCAGAGAACCGGTGACAGTCTGTAGGATTACCCGTAACATCATCATCAGTTTCCCGGTAGGCAGCTGGATGTCATTGGTGTCGGTGTGTTTAAAATACAGCAAAGTTTTTCCGAAGTGGGCGTTTCAAGTGGATCGCTGCGTCGCTAGTTCCATTATCGGACATGGCTGTAGAAGCTTCTCTTGTTGGATAGGTTTAAGAGTGTACAAAGTGTTTAAGAGCATAGGACGTGTTTATAAGAGTGTGGGAAAGGTTAATAACAGTGTGGGGAGGGTTTATTAAGCCTTAATATACATATAAATAATTAAAAAAAAATATAAGGTCGCTACTTCGCGGGGGTTAGGTTCCAGAACCCCCCTGCGATAGACGAGGGATTACTGTATATGCGTGGGAAGAAATATATGTGTTACAGCAGTTTAGAGTGAGACGGAAACATCCATTTACACTAACCTCAGAGATTCTAGTCAATGGTTTGGTTTGCATAACATCTTCAAATTTGAGGTATACTGTCTTATTGTTGATAATGAAATGCCATTTGAAATACTCCAACCCCCAACCCATGTATGAGGCCACTCTTTGCAAGCTTGGCATTCAGACTGAGAACCCGTGGCATAAATAAGCCATCCCTTTAAAGCTGCAGTAAGAAGAAATCTGGAAAAGGCACAAACTAACAAAAAAAGAACAGTAGAAACTGTAAATACAACCCTCCTCTTGCAGCTATCCCCGCTCTGTTTTATGTGTTTCAAATGTGTTTACTTAAAATGGGATTGTGTGAAAGTCCTCAGTTTATCCCATTGTGCCACCAAGTCCATAACCCATTACAGATCTTTGGTGCTTTTTATACTCTCACCTTATTTCGGGAAAAAGCTCTGTGATCAATCAAGGTTTCCCATCACTGGCTAGATTTTTACAGCCTGAAAAAGGAACTAAGAGGAAGTGCAGAGGTCTAGTTTCCTCTCAGACTACTTGAATTACAATATGCTGAAATGATAGAGTGGACTTTTTGCCCAATGGCACCAACAATATACTAGCTTTGAATCTGTTTTCTACTAAATCTTTGTGTTGATGGGACTTTCCCTTTTTCCTGATGCCATAGGAGGTGATGTACCTTATGGACTCCGATGGTGTCTGGGAAGCATCCAAGAAGACCCTTATATTCATTGTTGGTCTCCATGAGGAAGTGGAGGTCTTTCCTTGGCTGAAAACAAAACAAACAGACAAAAAAGATAAATGTAAAAAGGAAAAAGGTGAGGTAAGTACCTAAAAATGGAACAAAAATGACAAAGTTTACCCCAGATCAGGAAATAAGGCAAGATCCTGATAAGAGGAAATACAGGGAAACAGGGAAACTTTAGGTCAACAGCACTATATATGTCACGACCATGGATTCAGATGAACATCCAGTAGGTAGAGACAATGAACAGAGAGTTGGAATATAACAGAATATTTAGCTAAACTATCTATTTACTTGCAAATTAAATTCACTCCCTGCATTCCTTCCTTGTCATTGACCATATAAAAGAATGCTGTATGCAGCCTTTGTGAACAAATAAACTCCACTGCTTTAGCCTTTTGAATCCTGAGATGAATCCATGTCCAGACATTGTCTTTCTCCAACTCTAAACTGTATCACTAAACTACAGCTAATATTTCTACAAGAGCACTGATTGAAAAACACTGTCTGGGGCAGCACAAGCTTACCAGATGAATCCTCCCTCTGGAAGCTGCTGGGACATTAAAAAAAAGCCAAGAATTGACTTTATTACACAGCAAACTGATCAGGCTCGACAAAACGGTCAAAAAAGCCATATTCAAATCATTAGGTCAGAAAAAGACTGAGGAAATACTAGAAATAAATTCAACCTGGGTCTCTTCCTTTACAGATATAGACTTTCTGAGCAGGATGCTGGGTTACAGAGGCCATTAAAACAGCACAAGTAGGAAGTAAACAGTGGCTGTCATCAGGAAATGTTCAGAGATATTGTGAGACTCTGTGAAGTGTGACCATGAATGTGAAAAAATGCAGCCGACAGAAACCTAAAATAAGTTTCAAGACTTGAGTTACCATAGTTTTGGTCTACTGTCTTTCTCATGAAGGAAACAAGTGCTGTTTATCGAAAACTCCCAATGTGATCTGTGTGTGAATTTCTAGGCTTAACCATTTATAACCATTTGAGTGACAAAAGGAAAAAAATGAGGTTAGAAACAGTTCTTTAACTTTTTGAATAGTGGTAATATTACAGCATTTCATAACAGCTGTCTGAGGACCTACCTGCTCTGCAACCATCTGAGCGATCTCTTCATACGTCTTCCCTGCTGCTGTCATGGCATCAGTCAGGGTTGACTCACCTTCAACACAAAAGGAGTTAAAATGTGTCATCACCACGTTGCCCAATAGTATATGTGTGTACTGTTTTATTTCAAAACACATTTCCACACAATGAATGACTGCATAGCAAGCTGCATCTACTTCTGCTTTGTGATTACAGCGCTCCACTGACTACAGCAATCTTTCAGAATCAGAATCAGCTTTATTCTCCACGTTTGTACACACAAACTTGAGCTGGAACCAAAGACAGAACTGGCAACTGGCTGCACCTGGGGAAATGTGTAAACCACCCAAAACAACATTTGATGTCATATTTGTATTCTATACCTTGGTATCCGCTGCTGGTGAAGACAGAGGAAAGATTTTGGAAGGCTTTGCCGATTCTCTGGTACTCTTTTGGCAAAGCTGTGGATGAGAAGAACACAGACAGTGTGAATTTTTCAAAGTTGACAAAATACAAATAATTTTTAATGTAAACAGTAATTACAGCACAGTGAAGGTGTGGCCTGTGTGCTGTAAAACACTTATTTAGTTTTGGTGCAGTGTGAACATACGGCCTGTACATCTCTTCCAGTGCTCGTGTCCCACCGTGAGGATTTCCTTCACCCCGTCATCCATGGCTTTGGTAAACCTGCTGAACTGCTCACATTTCTGATCCCTGTCAATGAATAACACATATACTGGATATTCAGGAAATCGTTTGCATGCATTAACACATAACTACTGCACACAAGTAACCTAATTGTTTAAGTCATGGTTTTCTTTCTGCAAAGTTTGATTTAACTCACACTTCTCCAAGATCCAGGTCTGGAGCTTCAGGCTCTATCGTGGAGAAGATCATCACTCCCACTGTCTCGTCCTTCTCTGCTTTTCTCTTCCCCATCTTCCAGTCCTGTACCAATCAATAATCACTCATTTTAATTAAACCTCTGAACCCCAGAACTGCCAGTTTTAAAGGTATGCTTTACATCAAAATTAAAACATTTATCCTGCAAGAAAGTTTAGAAACAAGAAGAATTTTATGATTTTAATGTTTGGATGGTCATTGAACGCCTCATGTGTGACTCTCGGCTTCATTCAGGAAGAAAAAAATCGGGATATTTAATCAAATTCTCATTATTCTCCATGTATCATTTTAAAAAATCCCCCCAAAAAACTTTTGCAATAAACAGATAGTGTTAAAGGTAAAAAAAAAAAAAAAGTTTCTTGGCGCAACGGAAAAGAACATTGTTGACTCGGCTGCAAACATCCACTATGATTTAAAAAAATCATGGACTTTCCAGCTGAATTGGGCTGAACTGCAGGTTGTGCTTACAAAGCATGTAGGAGATAAGGGTGGAACCAAATAAACATAAGTATAAACTAGAACTGCAAGCAGTTATGATAGGGGGCCAAGCCTCCCGCGCAACTCGGCCCCCAGGTCTCGCGGAGCCCACGGAAGTCCGCCCTGAAGGACGATGGGCTCGGGGCGAGCATCAGGACACAGGCCAACGTCTCATCTGCAGTAACGGGAAGAGCACTGGAACTGCGAGAGACTGAACTTTCATGTCGCTTGATGTTTCTCTGTTTATAGCACCCCCTATTGGCCAATGTGTGCCATATTTGGCACAGAGCCTCTGGATGACCTCTAACTCTATGTTGATAGCTTTTACTTTGACCAAAATATGCAACAGTACGTGTTTTTTAGCTAGCATAAAGAATTGTGTATTGATAACTCGCACATTTTTTGGAGTAGCAAAATTCTTTGAAGAACTTTTGATCAGGCAGGTCTGGAGATTGTATGTGCAAAGTTTGGTGCAGATGGAGCTTAAACACTAGGAGGAGTTTGAAAAAGTGAGTTTTTGATGTGTAGCGACTTACAAAGAGAAATATGCAGTGGGAGTGGGCGTGGCCTATGTCAGAAGATGCGGCTATATTTAGGGAACACGTGGATATAAAGTTTATGAAGATGTGATGTAAAATGTGAAAGTTACAGACCAAAATGCGTTATAGCGCCACCTAGTGGAGTAGACACACAATTATTTTTATGGTGTGGTCTGTGTCCTCTTCTATATATACCATGTAAATTTCAAAGCCCCCAGCATAATACATGACCTGAAATAAATGTTTGTTGTTTATCTTGTAATAACCACGCCCACTTTGACCAGTCGTGATTAACTTAGAGATATAGCCTCAGCAGTGACCCAGCATCATATACACAAAATATCGTCAAAATCGGTCTTGCCGTTTAAGAGATATAAATTTCCCATATTCGCAGCGCCCCCTAGTGGCCAACATTATCCAAATTTGGCTCATACCCCCACAGTCACATGCCAACCAAGGATCTCAGATTTGGTGTTGTTAGCATTTATTTTGACCGAGATATGCAACATTTCACGTTTATATAGCTAGCTAGAAAAGTTTACTCGTTAATAATTTGCGCATATTTTGACCGAACAAAATTCTTTTCTCAACTTTAGATAAAGTCCATCTGAAGACTATATGTTCTAAGTTTCATGCTGATTGGACAAAACCCCAAGGAGGAGTTCGAAAAAGTAGGTTTTCCAGTTTTCGCGATTTCCCGAAAAAACTATCTAGGCGCAAATGGGCGTGGCCTAGCCCAGGTGATTCAGTGCTATTCAGGGAATCTGAGGATATGAGGTTTTTGAATGTGCGACATACAGTGTGGGAGTTATAGCCCAAATATAGCCCAAAATTATTGACCTTGGTTATAGCGCCCCCTGCTGTTGGACATATGTGAGTTTTTGCATCTGAGGTCCCAGCAGGGGTCTGAACCAACCCTCCAAATTGCACCATCGACACATGTACGGTTTAGGCTACAGCAACACTTTTACCAACGGAAAAATAACTGCGAACAATAATAACTAGAACTGCAAGCAGTTATGATAGGGGGCCAAGCCTCGTGCGTGACTCGGCCCCCAGGTATCACGGAACCCACAGAAGTCCGCCCCGAAGGACGACGGGCTCGATATGGCCTCAGGAGCGACCCAACATCATACCCACCTAATTTCGTAAAAATCAGTCTTGCCATTTGTCATATATGCAGAGCCCCCTAGTGGCGAAACATTACAAAACTTTACAGCTGGCCTTAGGAGCGAACTCACATCATACTCACCAAATTTCATGCGAATATGATCAACTTTCATGCTGCTTGATATTTCTCTGTTTCTAGCGCCCCCTATTGGCCAATGTGCGCCAAATTTGGCACAGAGCGTCTGTTTGAACTCGGACACAAGTGCATAGAGTTTGATATTGATAGCTTTTACTTTGACCAAAACATGCAACAGTACGTGTTTTTTAGCAAGCAGAAAGAATTGTGTATTTATAACTCGCACATTTTTTGGAGTAGCAAAATTCTTTGAAGAACTTTTGATCAGGGAAGTCTGGAGATAGTATGTGCAAAATGTGGTGCAGATGAAGCTTAAATACAAGGAGGCGTTTGAAAAAGTTGGTTTTTGATGTGTAGTGACTTACAAAGAGAAATATGCAGTGGGAGTGGGCGTGGCCTATGTCAGAAGATGCGACTCTATTTAGGGAACACGTGGACATAAAGTTTATGAAGATGTGATGTAAAATGTGAAAGTTACAGGCCAAAATGCGTTATAGCGCCACCTAGTGGAGTTGACACACAGTGTTTTTTATGTGTGTTCTGTGTCCTCTTCTATATATACCATGTACATTTCAAAGCCCTCAGCATAATACATGAGCTGAAA
>OMNN01023924.1:0-11842 GCA_900302755.1 Chromis chromis
ACCGAGCCGAGCTGTGCCGAGCCGAGCCGAGCCGAGCCGAGCGCGGCTTTAATGACAAATATACTTTGGGGGGAGGGAGCGGGGGCGAGGGGGGGCACCAAAATTTAATCACTTGTTCCTTGTCCCATTATGAACATTTCCTGAAATTTCCATCAAAATCCGTTCAGAAATTTTCAAGTTATCTTGCTAACAGACAGACAGACAGACAAACAGACAGACAAACAGACAAACGCCGGTAAAAACATTACCTCCGCTTCTCGCGCTTCGCGCTTGGCGGAGGTAATAATAACGGTCTGTATTTATAGAGCACTTTTTAAAATCCAGGTTTTAAAGTGTCAGAAAATCTTCAAAATTCACAAGACAGATAAACACATTACATGCTGTATGAAACCAACAGTGTTAGAGGAGGTAGGAACATTACTGAAAGATATAAATGACAGTTTAAAGGAAAAGAGAATCGGTAAAAGGCTCTCCGATTAAAGCAAAAAGTAAAATGAATAAAGTAAAAGCTTACATACTGGGAGTCAGTGTAAAGAGGCTGAAACAGGAGTTCTAGTTCAACTTTATAAATATAGATGTATTCATATCAGTACCTGAACCTGCCATCCTCTGTACAGTGAGGGATGTGGCCTTGTTGCCTGGCAACAGCGACGCCCCTCAGCGACTCACATTGGCTGAGGGTCTCTGACTCCAGCTGGTACTCTGAACAAACATGAGACAGCAGCATCATCGATAACCAGCAGAGACAAACAGCGTCAGTCCAAACCTCAGAGAGCAGAAACTGTTTGCTATTCGTTCCTACTGGCTGAAGTGTTTAGAGGATGTTTGGATCCTGTTATTCCTCCACAGTGGGCCTTTAACCTCCTGAGACCCAGCGTCCACATGCATGGTCATGGACATTGTGTTTTGGCTTCCCTGCACCATAATCTTACCCTGGAAGTTTTGAAAGCTCTGCCTATTGTGCCCGCTAGTCCGCGACTCTCCAGGAGGTGAGCGCTGAACCCGGCGTCAAGCGCAGTGCATGGCTGCAAGCTGCTATTACTTATTACTATTCATTACTACTACTACTTTTGACTATTTATTATTCAAAGACAAATCCTATTTTTTATATTCATTAGGTCCTACTAATCTCAAATAACTAGGGTAGATCAAAAATGCATGGCCCAAAAAAGTTTGGGTCTCAGCAGGCTACAAGGCGACTATACACAACATCAAGTCTGATCAGGCTGCAGACAGTAAAGCCAGTGAGTCTGTGTTAATGTATTTAAAATAAATTTTCCTTTTCCTCTTATTTCATTATTATCAGACATCTACAAAAATCTACACTTTAGGTTTGTTTGTTTGTTGATGCTGGTTTTAATCTGTTGTTGATTCTGTATCACATCAGTCTGAGAAGTATCAGAAAGAAAAACTCCTTAAGTGTGTTTTAATTTTAAGAAGTCAGGTCTGATAGCTGTGAACGGAACCACAGGGACTCAAAGTGAAGCTACAGAAGATTAAGAACACTTTAAACTGCAGCTTAAAGAAGTAAACACAGCCACAGCAGCAATCACACAACAAACTGTTAACCATTACTTTTCTTCTGTTAAACAGGTCACAGAGTCATGAACAAGCTAAACTACTACCTACCAGTACTACAACTATTACTACTACTAACTACCAAGACTTTCATTTTATAGTCTAACTGACAGAATTATCATCAAATACTTACAGATGAAGAAGTTAAATATCTAAAGTCCAGGGTTTCTGGAAGGTTTACCGTTTTTTTTTTTTTTTTTAATTGGAGGTCTTTTATACATTTCCTTATTTTCTGTCATTAATAAATAATATTACAGTCTTGGATCCATGGTACAGGCAGCTCACAAACTCTGGGTGCTGATTCAAAGCAGGCTTCCCAAAGTTGGCCAATCAGACGAAAGTGAGCTTTTAAAGAGACAGGAGCTAAAACATATGTGAGGATCTACATAAAGAGCCAGCAAAGACAAATAATTGTGCACACTGACTGTAGAACTGAACCAACTTTTCTAAAATCTGAGGTTCTGTGAAAAAGGTCACCAGAACCACTGAAACTTCAATAACGCTGCAGAGAACTAACAGAAATAAAAGTAAACAACAAAGCCGACAGAGATGCAGTCAGAGAGGAGTTTACCTGAAGCTTTGCCCTGCAGCAGCGCCGGGCAGCAGACCAGGATGCAGGTGATGCAGAGCAGCCAGGCCATCTTCTCCGTGGTGACGGACTGAGCATCGCCACCTCCTTATAAACCTGCAGACCTGCTGAGTCACCGTGAGGAGGACGGACCTTCATCCCTCTTCTGTCCATCTCGCTGGAACCAGGTGTGCTTCACTACGACTCAGGAGGCGGGCGGCGAGCCGTGAAACTCTCTGATTGGACGATGATGATCTCTAAAACATGAATGACGGAGGTCAGCACTCAGCGAGATGTCTGTTGTTTTTATTCCAGCACTGAAGCGGTTCATTCTAACAGCTCAACATGACAAAGCAGACACAACACAACAAAACCCAGCATTTACAGGTCCAACGACGGGCCTTTAAACACACTAAATTCAATTAATGCATATGAAGTCACACAAAACACAACATTTTATAAACACACTGAAGCCCAAAGCACAACAGAACACACAGCAAACAGCAGAACCAAAGCACAAAACTAACGCACACACAGAAATACAGCAACACAGCTAGAAGCAGATATGTTGAAACCCTAAACTGAAGACGCCACATAAATCTTTGCTCCCAATTTACTCTGTTTGTGTTACTGAGCCAGAAACCCTGAGAGGTCACTGAACACCTGAGGAGGACAGGTGAGCAGGTATTTACAGCGACAGGTAGCAAGTGAAGCTTATGTAAAGTCTCAGCCTTAGTATTTAAATTAGTCAGGTGAAGCTGTATATTCTATAATACTGTAGGTTCTCAACCCTAATATTTAAACCAGACAGGTATATTTGCACTTATAGAATACTGTGGGGTCTTCACCGTTTTATGTAATGGTGTGTAATTATTCAGGTAACTGTACATAATAGATAATACTGTAGGGTGTTTACCTCAGACTGCTCAGGTAAAGCTGTAACTTTAATCTTATCTCTTTGATGGAAAACACTTTGGCTCCACATCTGTTGCTGTTAAATATGCTGTAAAATTAGCATAGACTAAACTGACATTTTAAACAGTTTAAAGTAGATCACAGCACAAAACCCACATTAAAATTAGCCTGTAGATGTGAGTACATGTAGAAATTGTGTCGTTAATTAATTAGCTCAACTGCTAAAATAATGAAACATGCTAACACCTGCACAGGTAACAGCAGCTAACAGGTGAGTACTGGAGGTACAATCAAATCCAGTTTAGTCACCCAGTTAGCAGCTTGGCTCCCGTTAACGAATGTTTTCATTGTTTGCTCTTCTTAAAAATTAAAACTGCAGTGTGTAACATTTTAAATAAAGCATAAATCTCACCGTTGTTTTCTTGTTTGTTCGAGTTTGTTTTCCGGCGTCGCCATTTTGTCTGAGCGGGAACAGCTTCGCTCACTGCTGCCTCCTGCGGGCTGGAGGGAAACTCTTTTTACCAGACAAAACATAAAAATCTATAACAACTCAGCGGACCCAAGTTTACCTTCTACTGTAGTTTTTTTTTTTTTTTTTTACCATATAGTTCTTCTATCAGGTTACTGTTCTGAATTTAGCCGGTTCGGTTTTAGTTCTGGCTGCATGGTGGCTGGGTTGTTAGCACCGTCCTCTCACAACTAGAAGATCCCCGGTTCGCGTCCCGTCCTGGGCCTCGGTTCTTTCTGTGTGGAGTTTGCATGTTCTCCCTGCTGGGTTCTCACCGAGTTCTCCAGCTTCTTCCTCCGAGCAATGTGACTTTTACATTAGGATTAAAATGTCAGTATCTTTTTCTGTGATTTTTTAAACTAGATATCATCTGTAATTTAATAAAAACAAATAAAATAACAGTAAGTTGTTTATTAAACAACTGTTTTATTTTGGATCGTGCAGTGCTGGGTTCAGCTATAATCTTTGTTGTTACAAATGTTGGTCAGTCTGTCAGAGTCCAGCTGGTTCTTGTGTGTATGTTGATCCTTTTATCTCCTCAGTCTGAGTTCAGCAGCTTACAGATCTACAGGATTACTGAGTTTCTCTGCAGGAGCAGGAGCAGGAGGAACAGGGATGGCTCTCTGTGGACGGCTGCTGCTGCTGGGGTTCTGCTGGCTGACTTTGGGCCCGGTTCTGTCTCAGGTGCGACACCCTCTGCCGGTGCTGTGGATGATGCCGCTGAGCTCCGGGCCGGGGAGGCAGAACCTGACAGCTGGCGTGGTTCCGGCTGTCCAACTGGCTCTGCAGGACCTGAAGAAACAATCACCGCCACTGGGAAACTACGAGGTCAGGCTGCAACTGCTGGACTCTCAGGTGGGTGTCTCACCTGTGCACAAGTAGATGCACAGGTAACAGGTAGATGCACAGGTAACAGGCAGATCCACAGGTAGCTGCTCTGAGTCAGTTCACCTTCATCATACAGGTTTCAGGGACGCAGCGAAACATCCTCTCAGTATTTACAACTAAAACCTTCCAGGGAATTTCATATGGTTTCAGACCTGTGCCATTTCCTATTTTAACCCTAAAAAACCCCAAAAACTGTAAAACCATTTTAAAGGTTCAATATCTCCAGGAATAAAACGAACAGCCATGAAATGTGGTGAGAGCAGACAGAATAGTTTCATCAGAATGATTGAATGGATCTAGCAGAGAACACAGTTTTAATTATTGGACCTTAA
Source organism: Chromis chromis (assembly GCA_900302755.1). Classification (NCBI taxonomy): domain Eukaryota; kingdom Metazoa; phylum Chordata; class Actinopteri; family Pomacentridae; genus Chromis; species Chromis chromis. Next base: position 4,790 of record OMNN01023924.1, read on the forward strand.
AAATGGAAAAAAGCGCAGTTTTTAAAAACTTTGCTGGTACTGTGTCTCCATAAAGTTCCTGTACGTGTGTATAATATATATATGGAAGGATCAATATTTCTACTAAAATAAAGTCTAGATATAGAGTCTCTAGTGTAGTCATGAGGCTTTAACACTAGTGTAATTTGAAAAACAATATCCGAAATTGATTCAAATTTGCTCAAAATGACCTAAAGACTGCCCAAGCCCACCTTCACATTTTAATCTGTTCATACTTTTCTGAAGGTTTGTTTCACTGCAGCTCAGAGCAGAAGCAGTTTAACAGCTGACAGATATATAAATATTTAAATAAGATTAAAGTGTGTTTCAACATCTAAAAATCACCAAAGTATAAGTCCGCAATCATCAACGTGAGTCTTATGTAAATCTGAATTTGACGTGCAGCAGCTATTATGAATATTTAATTTCACATATTTGTAGTTTATTAGCTGCTAATAATTGTGGAAGCTGCAATTGTTTGGAACAGACCCTTGTTTGGTTTAATGTGGAAATAAACTCCACTGTAAAAAAAAAAAAATTCAAAAATTCTGCAGGGGGCGCTGCAGAAGAAGGTTAACTACTTTATAAAGTAACAGAGCTGCAACTAATAATTATTACCCACACCGACGAAGTCGGGCCGTGGGTAGGGGGGGTCACTGCCATCTGTCTGTCTGTATGTATGAGGGTATGTATGCGGGTGTGTGGGTGGCTATGTCCGCACGATAACTCAAGAACAAATACAGATAGCATAATCAAACTCGGCACAGATGTTCATCTTGACCTACCCTGGTTACCCATTAATTTTGGGGTCAAAAGGTCAAAGGTCAAAGTCGCAAGACTACTTAGTCCAAAATCCCCTTATAACCTACTATATAAGCTTGCAATGATGAACTTTGGTATATCGAAGGGTAGGACTACCACGTTGCACTTCTTGGCCTTGAACTTGACCTTTGACCTTGAACTTACTGCCTGTATGCCTGTATGTCTGTCTGTATGTATGTGGGTGTGTGGGTGTGTATGTCCGCACCATAACTCAATAACAAATTGACATAGGATAATCAAACTCTGCACAGATGTTCATCTTGACCAACCATCTGGCGTGGGTCTGCATCTCGCCTGAGTGCATTCTAGTTTTTACTGTGGATATGAACTTTATTGTTTGTAACCAACAGAGGGACGTTTAAAATGTTTAACCACACAATTTTAAACTAATTATAAGGCAAAGAAGTTAATCTTCACAGTTGAGAAGCTGGAAAGAAATGCATGTGTATTATTCTACAGCGAAATGTCATATTTTATGTTTTTTGTGTGTTTTCATGAATAAACATGTTCATCAATAACTGCTGCTGTTTCATGTTGTTCTTCAGTGTGATCCGGCCAAAGCACTCAAAGCCCTGTTTGACGCCATGTGGGCAGGGCCAAAGTACCTGCTGATGATTGGAGGGGTGTGTCCACCTGTGACGGCACTCATCGCTCGCTCTCTGCCGGCTCTTCACCTGGTGCAGGTACAGACCACCTGGTCTCTATGCTGTGTTGAAGCTCTGACAGGTAACCATGATAACCTCTGCCATCCCAGGTGTCCTTTGCTGCCTCGTCCCCCGGTCTGTCCAACAGGAAATGGTTCGGGAACCTGTTCAGCACCATGCCGTCAGACCGAGTTCTGAACCAGGCTGCAGTGAAGCTGCTGCAGCGCTTCAGGTGGACCAGAGTCGGAGTCATCACACAGGACAGAGCCCGACTCTCAGAGGTGACCCCAAACCTAAAGCACTAAAACTGAAACTCATATGAAAACTTATGAAACATGTAGCAGCAGCTGTTCAGTCCTTGTTTTGTTGCTTCAGGTGTGTTGTTTGTGTGTGCAGATGAAGAAGGATCTGGTCCGACAGCTGCTGAAGGCTGAAGTGCAGCTCGTGGCCTCAGAAAGTTTCTCTGCAGACGCCTGCAGCAGCCTGAAGAAGCTGAAGGTCCTGAAGGAACCACACATTAGAACACAGAACATCTCTGAGTTTACAGTCCACCAAAGGTACTCATTTACAGTAAATTTACAGTGATTAACAGTGATTTTGTTCTGATGTTTCAGGATCGAGACGTTCGCATCATCATCGCACACTTTGAAGATGATTCAGAATCTGAGGTCTTCTGCTGCGTACGTCACAAAACAACACAACACAACAGAAAACAACACAACACAACTATAAAGAGACAAAAACAACCATGAAGACACACAGAACTGTCAGGAATAAAAGTGCAGTGTTCAGTCAGAGCAGGTTCTGACCGTCAGTGTTCTGTCCAGGCGTACAGATTGAACCTGTTCGGACCTCGGTACCAGTGGATTGTGTCTGGAGCAGGACCAGGCTGGCGGCTTGGCTGGAAGGCCTCCGGCTGCTCAGCCAACAGTCTGCTGACAGCTGCAGACGGATCCTTCAGACTGCAGATCAGACAGCTGAGCAGAACCAACACAGTCGGAGTCTCTGGACGGGTCAGAAGAGATTCAGAGAAACAAACACAGAACTCTGCATGTCGTGTTTAAGAAACCTCAGCAGCTGAATGTGAGGTGGATCAGCTGAGAGAGCAACATGCAGACTGCAGATCATTTCAGTCTGATGGCAGGTCATCCAAAATGCCTCAAAAATATCCAAAATTACTGAAAATGTCCAAAATTACTCAAAATGTTTCCTAAATGAAAACGTGTTCAAAGAACCCTGAAATTGGTTCAAAATGACTTAAAAAAAAAGGCTAATAAATAATTAGACAAAAACAAAATTTGCCCCAAATGACTCAAAATGTGTTTTAAATAACTTTATCTTCACCTAAATTACATTACTTCTCCAAAGTGACTCAAAATTGTCCCAAATTATTCAACGCTTTCCAAAAATAACTCTAAACTTTGTTCACAATTACCCAAAATGTGTTCAACACAACTAAAAATTGTCCAAAATTATACATAAGTTGACCAAAAGAACTCAGAAATGGTCCAAAATTACATATTTGACACATGTTAAGTGAATAAAAAAATTATAAAAATATGATATAAATGTAACCCACTCCCTCTGCGCGTCCGCTGCCCGCTGTTCCCTCTCCACGCACCCGGTACTCTGCGTTGTGTATTTTTGGGTGTTGGCGGGTGTTTGTGCGGAGAGCTCGGAAGAAAACACCGGACGCTGGGGGCTGAATATTGCGGTTGAAACCGGCGGCAGTTTATTGGCAGTGCTCACCTTCACGGATAGCAGAAATACACTCATTCAGTAAACAGTAGAACATAACCGAATAATGTTAATTTACTCAATATATTTCCATCACAGTTTAGCCCGTCGCTCACAGTGCTTACCTTCACGGATAGCAGAAATACACTGAACAAAAATGGCGGCTCCCGCGGGCTCACTACCTAGACTACGGTGGCCCAAATAGGACAAACTGCAGAAATCTTTGGCTTTCCCAATACATGGACAGCGCAACAGCACCACCTTGTGGGATATTACATTAACTACCTTACACATACATAAAACTGGGAATCAAAAGGAGGTAAGCAATCTTCAAACTGAGATTCTGTAGACTAATTGTAGCCCAATTTAGACTCTGAGACAAATTTAGGCTGACAAATAACAAAAAAAATATTGCACAAAGACATGATGCAAATTATCTACTGAAAAATAAAGAGCAGGTATTCCTTGATCACTGCAACTGAACTAGAAATTCCTGAATTCACGTACTGCCTTCAAAAAAAACCCAAAACAGGTTCATGCCTTTTGTTGGCAGAAACCTTTAATCAAAGCTGAGCTGGTAACCTACATGCTGGTGTAGAATCTAGCATTCAGGCCAGCTGCTGTGCAACAATGTGACGAAAAGCATTTCATTCAAGAGCTATTTTACTCCCGGACCCAGCTGTCTTTCTGATTGCCCCATCTTCGTAAAAAATCTGGTTAAAAACACGCCTGTTTACTGCATGTGTCCATCTAACTGCCTGTCCGTCCGACTGCCTCCATAACTTTTGGCCACATGTTAACACGTTCTGTCACATCGGTGCTGGCTGCCGGCCACACACCGGCTAATCACATGCTGTCTGTGAAGGCATTTGCATGTGTGTACGCAAGCCTGCGAGCTGAGTAACACTCTCAGCCGAAAAAAAAATCAGGCCAGATTTCCTGTTCAAACAACGAATAAAATAAGCATCATCTGACCATTTTCTGCAGGAAAATGAAATTTTTGGCTCTCGTTTTAATTGGCTTTATTGCAGCCATACATCAGCGCGAGACGTAAAATGTGCCCTGATGTGTTAGCAGATAAAGTCATCACGCGTGGAAACAGATGGGAGCTGTTGCTGTAATTTCCGTTTTAGATCAAAACAACATGAATGCGCGTATTTGTGCTCCGATGCCGTCCGGCAGAAGGCTGAGGCAAATAAACCACTTCTCTGATGACTGCATGCCTCTTCACATACAGACAGCGGTCATCCCTCAACCAGCACACAGCTGCCTGCTGGCACAAATCAAGCACACACAAATTTAATCAGCTGCACATGAAGGCAAGGCAATCCTCGGGAAACAAGGCGAATGTATATTTTGTTTTTTACTGTAAAGCTGGCATTTCTCTCTGAGTCATGTCTTTTCCTCGGTTATTACTTTCCGTTCTTTACCAGTTTCGGCAATGTTGGTTCAAGCCGTAGCACATTCAAACGTACTGTGGTGGCACGAATAAATTACAGGACACCGTGCACTCTTAAAGATCATTCTTATACTTTAAATGCACTATATTATAAAGAAATTAAACTCTGCCTCCTCGGCTTCCCTGGGACTGCTTGGACCCAACAATCCCTAAGGGTCCACGAACTCCACTTTGAGATGCAGCGGTCCATATATCCTCCTCCACAGAGCACAGAGACACAGCTCTGGCCTACATTTTACAGCTCATTAACTATACGAAGACAAGCTGCACAAAATATACAGACAGCGAGCATGACTGTTTTGTCGCCAAGCCCATCCCTGAGAGCAAACGTGTGGGAAAAGTTGCATTGTGTGTACGCATGCATAGGAGAGACGCGAGGAGAGGCAACATATAGAGGTCAGAGGAGTGGTCTTGCGACTGGAGGCTTATGGAGAGAACATGCTTTTAAATAAACAGGCACATATAGTTTAGAATCTGCAAACATATATTTGTTTGCGTTATTGTTGGATGGATAGTAAAGAAATTTTTCACCCATGTAGGAAAAAAATTAAACCTTCACCCACATATTGTGGGAATGCAAAATTTTTAAATCAGAGCAGATTCTCACAGAAGAGATACATCTTCCAATTTTTTATTTTTTTATGAATACAATTGATGAATATTTATTGAAAATATTAGGAATAAATGGATGTAAAAGAAAAGGAGAGGATATTGTAGATATGTGAATATGTATTCCCCTACATTTTTGGATATGCACATACAGTAGCATGTACAAGAGTGTAATTACGGGTATCTTTAGTATAAGTAAGTGTTAAAAAAAACATGCAGACAAGTTTGCAGAAAGTTGGGTCCAAAGACACATGAACCACATCCAGGTGGCTACACATACTGTAATGCCATCTTTTCTCTTCAACACATCTCTTCTCTCCAACAGTTCCTCTCCCCTCCAACTCTTTCCTGGCTGTCACTGAACCATCATTAGCTGATTAATGTTTCCCTGCTGAGAGTGTTAATTGACATAATCTATTCTCCATTAGCACTGGCCCTCTGCAGACAGAGTCAATGTGTTCCTTCACCCCTCATTTCACCGAAGGTGGTCTTGCCCTTCACCTTGGGCTAATGGTAGGCTAAACCAAGTCAAGGTCCTGGCAGGGGAGCTTAATGGAGACGTGGGTTTAAGTTCTGCCATAGTGTGCTGAGTCAACGTTGGTGAAGGTACATGTGAAGTTGGTCACTTGCACAGATTGTACACTTTATACAGGTATACCTTCAGAAAGTATATTTAGGACTGTATGAGAGCCATGATGAGCGTAGTCTCAAAGTTCGCTTCACTGTGTGCATGGAGTGCTATTATCAGGAAGATGTTAACAATCATGCAGTGGATTGTGATGAATGGAAAAGCTAAGCAAAAAATACTCATAGAGATGTAGAAATGTTTCAAAAAAGCTAGTGAGGATCATGTCTTTGGTTCATTGGTCCTTAAATTCAGACTCAACTTCTATTTCAATAATGAGTCAGATGAAAATTGCATGTCAGATATTTGTCTTTAGGGGTGGCCATGCCATTTTCAGCTGTCATGCAATTCCTGAGAGCAGTTAACTTTCTTTCCATCAATAAAACAAACTTAAGATTTCTTGGACATGAAATAAAAGGATTAATCTTGTCAATGCTGCATGTTATTTGCATGGCGGTTTTTGTCACAGTGCTGGACAGGACAATAACAAGCCCATCTCTTAACCCATTCACAAAAACCTCGGGTTGCTTGGTTGTTTTTCCACTGCAACAACCATCAGTGATTAAATTAAAACTGATTTTTTTTTCTCCTTTGTGATTCAAAAATATGACAGAAAAGGCGTCAAAAACATTCACAGCTCGGATGTGCCCCTGATGTTTGCTCACTTGGTATTGAGGAAGGTCCTGAATAAATCAGTGCTCTGGCTCAATTGTAAAGTTGTTAAACCGAGTCAACATCTTTTTCCTTTCTTCTTTAAAGAGGTCAAGAAAATCAACTAAAGGAAGGTTGAGCTCTTATTGGTAAAACTGAAGAAAGCCCGGCAAAGCTGAGCAATGTTCTAAATATATAGAGGAGTCAAGAAAATCAACATGTTGTTGTTGTTGTAAAGTCAGGAAAACCAAGCACAGACAGGTTGACTTCTTGGTGTATATTTAGACTGAAGCCAGCAGAGAGAGAGAGAGAGAGAGAGAGAGAGCAGGAACAGATCAGGAGAGAGAGTAAAATGAAGTTGAGGTGGGTGGAAGGGATTGATTTTCTCTGACATTTCCCACTGAAAAAGTTCTGAACTCGTCACAGAGACTTGAAAAAAAATAAGACGAAGGAAGAAAGAAAGCATATCTAATACATACACTAGCTCC
>OMNN01023925.1:0-39887 GCA_900302755.1 Chromis chromis
TTTCACAAGCATAAAATTAAATATCTGAAGGAAGAACATGAAATGAAAATGAGAATTCTACAAGTTGAACTGGATATGAAGTTGGAAGAGAGAGCTATGATCCAGAAAAGATACAGTAATGAGACCATTGTGATTACCAGTCATGATGAACAATATATGTAAAGATAAATAATTTTTTTCATTTGTATATACATGAGTTTGAGTATTTATATCACTACAAACTACATTTCAAACCAGCCTAGGTTTAGTCACTCAATTTGCTGCACAGAAAAACATGGAAACAAAGCAACAACAAGTACAAATAGGCGATAATGAATACATTCCATATTTAAATGCATCTCATCTAGCTGAAGTGCTGCAATGTAAAAGCAGCTCTGTATGCAAGTCCTCGTTGGTCATTCCCTGTCTCAGCCATGGGCACATCTGCTTGATCCTGTTAAGTTATTTCATTGAAGTAATTTAATGGATTACTTCTATCCACAAGTACTCGTCTGGCTGGCCTCTGTCTCTGTATCACATGTTGGTCTTCATTTAGATAGTCCAAGTAGTCCATTCTCTCTCACAAACTACTAAGCAGAAGTTAAACCTGCCTCTTTGAAGGATTAATTTAAGCTTCAATTTAGTCCTAGAGTAACTCTAATCCTCCTTTTTGTAGTCAGTTTAGTTTAATCCAGAACAGCCTAAATCTAAGACTATTTTAAGATGTGTCTGTGCAAGTCACTTGGAGTTAAGAAAGCTCAAACAGGCATTTTAGTCTGGGACTAGGCTTAAGCCCTGTCTGTGAAACCGCCCCTTAGAGTCCTACACACTAATCTCTCTAGTAGCATATGTAAAACTTGAATTGGGGTGTATATGTGTGCATAGATCTAGTAAAACATGGGCTATTGCAACACTGTGTAAGTAAGAGTATTGATTCAAATGCAAATCAGACATGCACAAGACGGATGACTGAAAAACGCACCTGAAACATTTTCTGGATAGCCTTAAGGCGTAGCAGCTGTAAACATTACCCGCCATTTTGTTGTTAATTTTTACTACTTTTTTTTTTTAACCTTTTTTGGTCGGATCTTTTATGTGCTTTATGAAAATAGTTTCCATGATGGTTCTATTATCTGCATTTGCATTTAGATGACAGTACGCCCACACACTCTGGCACACCCAAAAGCAACGCTCAGACAGAAGACCGATATTTCAATTTGCTGATTACGCACAATATTGGAAAACTGGATGTGGAAGGATCAGATACCTTGATGATACTTCTCTCGAAAGCCAAGATGGCTGCTTTATGTCAGCGGTTTTAATCAAAGCAAGATTATGTTTTTTCTCACGTCAGGGTAATAATCGTATCTCTACATTATGATCCGTTTACACAAATACAATAATACTTTATTGCAGCCATAACTGCTCACTATGACATCATGCCTCCAATTTCATAAACCTGCAATAAAATTAATTAGAAATGGTGACTGTGCAGTGTAAGGGGCCTCTCATGGCCAGGCTGCCACCGTGTTACTCCCTGAGTGTAAAAGGGGATAGTGCCTACAGCTAACCAGCAGTCTACATCGATGTTCCCCAGCTCTCTAAGGGCCGTGTACAGTTTTGACAAGACATGTCTTTGTGGTATGGTCTGATATGGAAACCTGGACCCCAGGGTAAAGGAGGAAAGGATGGATTTCTTCTACCTCTATCTCTGTTTATACCCAGCTCTCCTCTTCCATGTTTACAGCAACTGTTGGCCTCCTTTTCTCCTGTGAATATCTCCTGTCTAGTTCCTCTCACAGTTTTAATATTCCTACCCTCTTGGATTGCTCTCAGCTCCTTCTTGCTTGCCTCTTTTTTTTCCTGTTCTCTTCCTTTATTCTTTCTTTGTCTCGTCTCTCCCACCTCTCTCTGCCTCCCTGGTTAGGAGTTGTAGGAGGTGTGGTCCACAGAGCTTCCAGCCCCCGGAGAGTTATGATTGACATGCCCATTACTGCCAGGAAGTCCATTAGAAACACAGTCTGCTCCCACTGACTTAAGTGTGTGTAGCATGTGTGTGTGTGTGTAATTGGAAGTAGGGCTGTTTTTTTTTTTTAGTTAAACCAGAATCGCAAATACTAGCCAGCGCCAAAATCCTCAACCCTTCCCACACAGCGGTCCAATTAATAGTATCAGTGTCCACCTGCTCGATGTTATAAGGGTGTTATTCACTCTCTAATATAGAATTTTCAGTTTAGCCTGGTGATGGGTACAGGGAGACTTGCTATAATTTAAAACTTTCAATGTTCAAGGTTGTTTGTTTTGGCCTTACAATTGCAGAGCCATGATTGATTGATTATGGCTGGTTTGTCATGAGAAAATGAAAATATAAATCGCTGGCAGCCAATATTTATATAATATATAAATGTACTGAGGCACAGAGATATGTTAACTGACTCTGCTCTGATTTTTGTTTCCAGTGTCCAAGGAAAGTGCCGGGGCAGTTGATGAAGAGGACTTCGTTAAAGCCTTCACAGATGTCCCTACTGTCCAGGTACAATACACACAGGAGCTTAAACGCACACGTTCGTCCCATTTAATAATTTAACTTCACTCGGCAGAGCCATCAAGGCCAGACTGTGAGAGACTTTTTACAGTCCTTGACATATTTACTCTGCTCCTCCCTCTGTCTCCTGTTTTCTTTCACTATGTCTGCACAGATCTACTCATCAAGGGATCTAGAGGACAACCTGAATAAGATCCGTGAGATCTGCTCTGATGACAAACATGACTGGGACCAGAGAGCCAATGCTGTTAGTACTTTATCCTCCAGGAGTTTCTTTAGCTCACTTGTAACATTAAAATAACCTACACTGGCACTGCAGTAATTAGTTTTTGATATTTTGATCTTGAGTGTTTTATTTTTTCATGTGTATTTTTACAGATGAAGAAAATCCGCTCGCTGTTGGTGGCAGGCGCGACAACCTACGACTGTTTCTACCAGCACCTAAGGCTACTAGATGGAGCCTTCAAACTGTCAGCTAAAGACCTGCGCTCACAAGTGGTCCGAGAGGCCTGTATCACTGTGGCGTGAGTACAAAAACACTCCCTACTGAAGAGAAATTTCTCAAAATATAGAAGAAAAGATCTACTCTGTTGCCCAGTTGTCATCATCAGATGGGTTGAATGGGTTCCAAACATAGCTTTTCACACTGGCAGCAGAAATTTGAATAGGCATGTGAATGTGTCCTCAACGAGCGTGTGAATTTTTCTGATACAGTGTCAGGAATCAGATTTTTACCAATTTAAAACAAGAATTTGAGAGAGAAAAAAGTCACTGACAGCAAAAACAAAAATCCAATGGAAATATACCAGTGGAAAAAAAAGAAACATCCACACCAGAGGTTTGTGTCACAACTGCAAGTGAGAAGTCAGGCAATTTACACAAGAAGCATTTTTCCTCGCTAAAATTCTTGTTTTTTGTTTGACATTTAAGAAATTTGATTTGATTATATTGACAAATATCTAATTCCATAAAAGTACATGTCGTAGACACAAAATGACAAGCTCTTGTACAAAAAGCAAAACTTCTGATTTATGCTAACCTTATTAAGTTTGACAGTTTTATTGTGTTTTGCTCTGCATTTCTAACCTCTATTTGCTTTGTGTTCATTGGTATATTCCGGCAGCCACCTCTCGTCAATATTGGGGAATAAATTTGACCACGGGGCGGAAGCCATCGTTCCTGTCCTGTTCAATCTCATCCCCAACTGTGCCAAAGTCATGGCCACCTCTGGCGTCTCAGCTATCCGCATCATAATACGGGTGTGTTTTACAAGAACAGTCTTGTTGAGATTCCTTGTGGTCAATGTAAGCGCTTCTTCTTTTGTTTTGCATTTTCCACTCAATGCTACCTGTTCTCTCTGCAGCACACCCATGTTCCCAGGCTCATCCCCCTGATAACCAGCAACTGCACATCCAAGTCTGTGGCTGTAAGAAGGTGAGATTAACAAAGGTGGCAATGTTGACACTACACTGATAAAAAGTCTCAAATAATAAACAGCTACAAGATGATAAAATGCTTGTAATGCTGCTGCTGGGTAATATTTTTTTGAGATGGTGAGAGTGATATAAGAAATGTGTTCTCTCCAGGCGCTGTTATGATTTCTTGGACCTTCTGCTACAGGAATGGCAAACCCACTCTCTAGAAAGGTGAGGACTGATTTCAGAGCAAAACTGTGCCGTCTCATAAATGCAAAAATATAACTGCGTAGGATTCACAGTAATGTGCTGTACAAATGATAAAATTAGTTTCAGACCTGCTTGTTCACAATTTTTGAGCTGTTTTTTTTGTGTCATTGTCTCAGGCACACAGCAGTTCTGGTTGAGAGCATTAAAAAGGGAATTCGAGATGCCGACTCAGAGGCCAGAGTGGAGGCCCGCAAGTAAGACACGCACACAAACACACATTTCTGAAAATTACATTATGTGAAACATGAGTAGTGTTAAATTCCTCACCACCCTCCTTTTCCTTTTTGAAACCCTTGATTCTCTACCTCCCTCCTCACCCATCTTTTATCCTCCCTCTTCACCTCTCTCTGTCTTTTCTTTTCCTCTGCTGTCTCTTTCAGAGCCTACTGGGGTCTGAGGAACCACTTTCCAGGAGAAGCCGACGCTCTCTACAACTCCTTAGAGTCGTCGTACCAGAGGACTCTTCAGTCCTGCCTGAGGAGCTCTGGCAGCGTGGCCTCACTTCCCCAGAGTGACCGCTCCTCATCTTCCTCTCAAGAGAGCCTCAAGTAATCAACGCTCAGCACTGTTCCTCCATAGTTCACTTTAGACCTCTAGGGTTACTTAAAGATGACATTTGAGCCTTTAAATTCAAGATTGACGTCAGTTTGGCAGAGCCCCATCTGTGGACTTAGATATCACTGTTAGAGACCATTTTAATACATGGAGGAAAACTCCCCAGTTTACTCTCATTTTACTACTCTTATCTCTGATCCTCTTAGTTTCTCTGCTACATGGATCAATAAATGAATTAAAGTGACAGCCCATTTATCTTTTAGAAAGAAAAAAATCCCCAGTAAGTGTATTCGCTAGTGTTAAAACTTTGCAGAATTTAAGCAAACACATTTGTGGAAAGTTATTCAGGGTATTATATCCTCGGTCTATTCCCAGTTTTTGGATTTGTCATGATTTTTCCTTCTCTGTATTGTGTTTCACTGGCAAACTCAAGACGTAAGCAGGCTGGTATTAGAGCAATGGGGAAAAGAGAAAGATGTGCTTTCCTGCTACATTACATCTAAGTGAATACTGTTTCATTGTGGAAGCCCTTTTTTGCCAAGTTTGTGGCCGAGGCTCACAATAAACAGCATTGCACCTTTACACTACAGTGACTAAAATGTAATAATAATGAAAATTAAATGATGAAAAAGTGAATAATGCAGTAAAGATTTATTATGATACATGCTATTTGAAACTCCTGTTTTTCTGAAATACAGAATAAGACCAGTCACATGTTATGTCATAAAAATGATTATTGAAAGAAGTAATAGTTTTAGGTCACAGGTGTGTTTAAACAGCTGATGTTAATCTGTTTTGGATCAAACTTCTTTTATTCAGTAGTTTGTTTATGTTTACATTTGAAGTGGATTTACTTAATCCATTTGCAAGCAGAGTAATCCAGTTCAATACATGATTTTGATGTTTATATGTTGTAACTGAGGCAAAAATAAGTTTGTAACATGTTTGTGCTCATGATCAAGCACTACAACATCCACCGTGATTTTTATGTGTGCTTTTTTGTTCTTTTTCGTGTTCTGACCTACTTCTCTCCCTCTTTTATCAGTCGGCCTCTGTCTTCGAAATGGTCAGCAGCTCCAGGGCGAGGTGAGTCAAGCAAACACAAACACATACGCACCACACACCCACACACACGAACACACTCGCACAGAGCGGCCGATACACATGCGAGGTTTCTCCAACACATAATCTTGTGTTCACTCACTCCTGTGGTGAAACACATACACTGAGACAAACATCACCCTACAAAAATCATTTCCCATCATTCTCATTGACATCTGTTCATGTCCAGCCCTGGACAGTCACATCCTGTTATGTTTTTGTTACCACACACATGTGGGCATACACATGTGTCTGGCTGTTTGAGTTTTTTCTGTATGGTATCGATATTGTGTACGTGTAGTATGGTTCCTGCATGTGTTTGTGATGTGTATATATATATATCCCATCACCTCCCATCCCTTCTCCAACTCGCTCCTCCTGTCCTATCAGTCCCTGCGGGTTCAAAGGGTGGGGTGTCGTCGGCCTCCCTGCAGCGCTCCCGTAGCGACGTGGATGTAAACGCAGCAGCGGTTGCTAAGAGCCGGCACGTCGGGACAGCCGGGAGAGCGGGCCGTCTGCCCCCCGGCTCCTACTCCTCACTGGGTAAGGGCCCTGTCAGTCAAGCTAGATGACTAATCAGAGAGCGCAGACATCGGTCAGCATGTGGTCAGCAGGAAAGCAAGCAGAGATGAAGACTCTGTCTAAGGACTAGCGTCAGATCAGTGCAGAGGTAGAGCTTCTAAACATTCTGACAGGTTGAAGTAAGAAAAGCTTGCCACAGCTACAAAGCAGTCTGTAAGGATGGACGTACAAACTCACACACTGCTGCGCTTCTACTCTCCTCTCTCCTCTCCTGCCGCCTTCTCCTTCACCTGTGTTTATGTGTTTTGGTATGGATATTCTCTGTGCATGCTCCGTAGATGAATATCGTCTTCTGCGTTTGTTTGTCTGTATTTCGATGTTGATCCTTCGTCTGCATGTTTCTGTGTTAAACAGATCTTATGTTATTAATACACACTGTGCTCCTTCTTTTCTCTTGTTTCTCTTCGATCTGCCTTTTCTCCTCTCTGCCTTTTACTTATTTTCTTCTTTCATACTTTTGTTTCTTCTTCGTAACACTTTCTGTTTACAACATCTTTTTCCTTTTCTATTTCCTGTCATTAATTTTCCCTTTTTTGGTTCCCTTTTTATATTCCTTTCCTTCCGTGTATATAATTTCTGTACATTTTTTGTTGTTTTGTTTTCTATCATTTCTCTCCTCCATCCTCTCTCTCTCTCTCTATTTGCAACTTAAGATGATGCCTCTGATAAAACGGATGGTAAGATCATCTCACTCTGCTTCTTCTCCTTTCTTTTCCCCTTCCTCACTTCATTCCAGTCCATGTTCACTCGGTTGCGACAGTGTGTGGCCACAGCGCCCCCTGCTGTCGGCCGTACATTCAGCCCTCATATGCATCACAGCTCCTCATCACATCATGAATCAAATATTAACACATCTAAAATCATCTTCTGCTTTACTACAGTTTAACCTTGTTTTATATGTGGAAGTGGTCTAACCATCTACACCTGCATCATTCAGTCAATAAGGATTTGTTAGGATGTTCAGGATGTCTTGTTTGAGTATTCTACATTTAGTAGGTGAAATGTGATAAATGTGTTACAACATGCTCCTTTTTTGTCTGTCTGTAGGGACCAGATCAGACAATGGTAAGACTGTGGTTAGGTGGATGTTTGTGTGCGTATTTTAGGGATGTTCTGGTTGGAAATTTCATCTTGAGTTTCTAAATTTTACTATTTGCATCACAGATCCAACAGATGCTTATGAGCAAATATAATGATAGAAGAATGACTTTGCATAAACATCTCATATGCTGACGGGAATGCCATAGTTGCATTTTGAGTTGAAATGATTAATTGATCAGTGGGAGATTAATTTGTCAGTAAAATTAATTTTTCCTGCATTTAATCAAGAAAATAATCTGCATTTTAATCTGTATTAAAAATAAATGTTCACCCACTCATCAACTCTCAAATGCACCAAATGGCTCATCAGATTTTTCAAAATACTGAGAGATGACTGGCTATTACCAGTTTTACATCTTAAGTATTTTCCCACTAAGGCTGGTTTCTAATCCACCGAAGCATCCCTGGTGTATTTATCTGTGTTTGGACCTGGCTGAATGTGAATGTTTAGTGTCGGACCTGGCCGTTCAGCAGCTTCCAGTATTAGTGGCTTTTCATCAGCTGTAGTGCTTCTTAGTTTCTGGGCTTCATTCAGCTGCAAACAGCTAGTGACTAGATGTATTAGAACAGGAAGTAGAGCTGTGTGTGTTGTATTTTTATTATTGTCCCTTCACTTACATGCAGGCCGTGTACGCACCAAGCAACCCTTGTCTACTGCCAGCAGCGTGTCCAGCCAGGTGGACTCACGAGGACGCAGCCGCACCAAGATGGTCTCCCAGTCGCAACGTACGTACCTCCTCACCCCAACCAAACACAGAGCATGATTTAAACCCAGCTGTGAGTGAAGCATTCTGGGTGTCAAATCTACTTACAACATTGTATACACAAAATACGCAGGCAACAGAAATGGTGTGCGTGTGCTTTTTGGCGTGGTTGTGGTTTCTCAGGCTCTTGCTTAACTTGTAGCCTCCATCGTTTTTGTGCCTTCAGGTTCCGACGAATCCGATTGCACACCAGGTATTCTGTCTTGTGTGTCAGAGTCAGAGTGTGCTCGTCTTTCTGTGTACCACAGTGGGAATGGTGACCCACCTGCTATTGCTCTCATTCTGATCAAGGTGTTTTTGTGTAAAGAGGAGTGAGTGTGTGTTAATGTGTTTCTTCTCTGCATGCTGTGTCTCATCACTGAGGATGGTGTGGTGGACAGGTTATATTTGCTGCTTCAGCTTGGCTGTGGCTAGCATTTAAGATATTAAAAATACTTCAGCATAAACAAAAAAACAAAACACTAGTTACGTGTTGGAACACACACACAGCAGATGTGTGTGTGTGTTTCTGCTCTCCAAGGCTACTTATTGCTAATATGCTGCTTCCTGCCGGCTTGGAGACCAATTTAAAGTGGACAGTGATTGGGTCACAACAAGTGCACCGTCAAATCTCGACATTTAGGACCAAATGCAAGTTCTCTGATTAAAAGTTCAAAATCCCAAATCTCAGGATAAGAGATTAACAGAAGAAAGGAAATGGGGTTCGAAAGATTTCCACATGTATGTATGTGTGTGTGAGACAGAGAGAGGGTGCAGACATTTTTGAGCATATTTACTTTCGAGCATTTTCTTTTCCTCATTGTGAACAGGCTTTGGTGTGCACATATACCGTGCCAGTTGTCCCAACATGCACTGCTTTTCCCAGTCTATCATCTGCAGCTGGTTCAGTGTATGTGTGTTTTAGCTACATTTCAGTTCTTGTTTTCTCTTTACTTAATGGATTTATTTAAGCAAAGTGCTTCAGCTTCGCCTTCATTCTTGGTATGGAACACCAGGATGCGCTCCCATCGTACTCTGCTTTCCAACTCCCATGACGCTTTTTTGCGCTAACCCATAATTCATCTGGTTTAATCTGCTGTTCCTTCCCCTTCACCTCTGCTTTCCCCCCCTCCTCCCAACCAATGGGCTTAATGACTCAGGATCTCAGTCTGCTACCCCTGTTGGTGGTAAGATTACAACGCTACTTCTTTTTACCCCGCTCTCTTTAGCTTTACTGCCTTTCCTCTGTTGCCCAAACTTCCCTCTTTTCACGTGCACGCAGAAAGGTCACTTTAAATTCCTCCCACTGTGGCTAAAGCATGCTGGGATTTGTAGTCACAGACTTGTAACACGGCTGTTCTATGATCATGCTGAATACACTGCTTTGGGGGCCTCATGTTTTTGCACTCCTATGTGTGCCTGGATTGAGAAGGTGATTTTTCCCTGTAGGATGTTACATCACAAGCAAATAATTCGGACAATTTTCTTAGTTTGTTTGGGGTAATAACCACTTTTGCATAGTTCACCATCCAATCTGTAGTTGCAAAAATTAGACTTTTCTATGCTTGTAGACATTTATTGATTCCATATTAGCTTTGAGTATCTGTAAATAAAAGAGACGAGGGAAGAAAGGAAGGCAGAGTTGAGAAAAGAAGAAAGAAAAAATGTGTGTGATCTTCACCTCTATGAATTATCTGCCACTATATATCTGTGAAGTTACATATAGTGTTCAAGAAGATTCTTTTAGTAGCACAACATCGCTTTAGCTCTGTCTTTGTCATTTAGAAGCATTTTATTTAGCTGTGTGTTGCTAGCTCATAGACATAGACTCCTGTGCCTCGTGTTGAGAGTGTGTGTGGATTTAGAGGAGTTTTTGTCTGTCACTGGAAGAAAGAAAGAGTCTGGTCTGTGTGCTCATTTTCAGTTACAGTGAAATTAGTTTAAGTCCATCTTTATATGTTGAGCACTGTAGCTTGTTTCCCAAACAACTGTTCATACACCTAATATCCAGCACTGCAGAGCAGCTTCTCCTCATCTGTTTGTCTTTAGGTTAAAAGTAATGTTAGTCTCGTAGTATAAGACCCGCTGTAGGCTTATCTCCTGGAGACAGGATACCATGGGGACGAGAAAGTGAGACAAAATAATTTTGGACAAAAATCTCTCAATAATTCCACTATCTTTAAAAACACAGGAGAGCTGCCTGCTAATTTGCCGACATGTTGTTGAAATTTCTCATTGTTTATTTTTTTATATTTTCAGATGAAATAAATAAGCTGTAGCTCTCCTAGCCCCAGGAATCCTCTTTCCAAAGACATCAAACACTTTAGTGTTTGGCATAAAATTTGGTCTATCTTTACTGTACATGCTGAAATGTACATTACCAAAATGTGCCTGGAAACAACTGAATGAAAGGCGGTAGCAGCTGCCTTTGCCAGTTGTATGAAAACAAAAAGGTTTTTGTTTTTTTTATATATATGATTGTCACATTAGAGTAGAATTGGTTATTTGTCACTACAGCTTTCATTGTTATATCTCACCTGCTGCATGAGGAAGGCTCTGACTTTACTTTGCTCTCTTTGTGTTTTGTCCTCTCCTCTCTCTGCGTCTCTGTGAAGCCGGCAGTCGGAGTGGCTCTCCGGGTCGCGTGCTGACGAGTACGGCCCTGAGCACCATGAGCTCTGGAGCTCACAGAGTGCTGGCCGGAGCCAGCGGAGATGGACATAGACGCAGCCGCATCCCCCGCAGCCAGGGCTGCTCCAGAGACTCTTCACCAACCCGCCTGTCTGTTGGTGAGTACATGAACACCAGGTTGAATCTACAAATTTATTTTATGTAATTCCTGAGGTGATATGATGCTTTGTGTCTGTAAACTCAGATGACCAATAACTTGTCCAGCGTTCTCTGCCTTGGACACACTATGATACCCTGTAAGCTTAAATCTCAACTCAACTGTTTTTTCCTCCTGCTCCTTGTCCACCCTTTCTTCCTCTACTCCTCTCCTTGTTCTCCTTTCTCCCTGCCCCTTCGGCTCCTGCCCTCTAGCTCCTTCTAGCATTAGTTCCATCTACAACGGAGCAAGCAGAGGAGGTAAGGCTTCGACCTCTAGCAGATCACCTCGATATCCATCTCTCTACCTCAATCTATCTATTCTCATCCTCACATTCCCTCCTCATCATCTTTAAATCAATTCATTCTTTATCTCCATCCATCAACAAATCTTCTGATCCCTCCTGCCCAGTCCCAGTCCGGCCATCAAGCCGTTGCTCGCTGCCTGAGCTTCATAGATCCCATCTTTCTAACTTGTCTCTGACTTCATGGCTGCGTTGTTGTGGTGATGGGTGCCCATGATCAGCAGATGTCCACACATAATGAACGTACCTTCTCTCTCTCTTTACTAACCTGTTGTCGGTTGCCGATAAAGACGCATTCTCGCAGGATCGGCAAAGCTTCATCACTACTTTGTAGCCCTTTGGTAGGCCGTGATTAACCCTGATTGGCTGCGTAGACGCTGAAGCTGATGAACAGAGCAATGAACATAGAAGTTGATTGCGGTGCTTCTGGATGAAACACAGCTGCTCCCCGTCACCCACCCCTTGAATGCTAAATCCACCTCTGATCACTTCCTGTTCTATTCTGTGTGTATATGTGTGCAAGAAACTGATGCAGCGTGAGCTCCTGTGTGTATGTGAATACGACTGTTGAGTCCAACAGTCCTCTGCTCCTTTTGGGTGCATCTCAACTAAAGCTGAAACAATTGGTCAGTCAACAGAAAACAAATCAGCCATGTCTGATAACTGAGTAGATAATTTATTTTGGTCATTTTACCTCTCACCGGTTCTAGCATTTCAAATATGAACATTTGCTTGTTTTATTATTAAACCAGTAATCTCAGATTTTTTGGAGCAAACATTTGTGAGTTGTAATGTGAGGATTTACTACTTTTCTGTGTTGGTCTGCTGGCCAGACAAACCAAGACATTATTAGATTCTATAAAGTCGTAATCATGATCAGCATTTTTTGCTATTTTTTGACATCTTATAGACTGAAAAACTGAACGATTGAACAAGATAATATTAGTAGATTAACACTTGAAACCCCAAAACCTGCTGGTGGGTTTGAAAGGCATGTTATCTTGAAAAAGGTGCCAAAGTTACACCATTTAGCAAAGCCACGAACTGTAAAAACAGAAAGAATATTCAGAGTCCTTTAACTACTCCTTTGTGATGTTCAGAAATGTGCAGACGTGCGCAAAACTTAAATTTCACCTAAGAATCAGCTGTTTACACAATCAGATTTGGTTAAATATGATCTATCCTCCTTGGTGCAACTACATAGCCATTAATGACTAAACTGTAACCAACAGTCAAGTGGCAACAATACGGGACGTTTTTGGCTGAACTGCAGGCTGTGTTTACATAGAGCAGATAGAGGTAGGAGACAGTTATGGAAGCAAATTACAAATGTAAGTAGTAGAATATCTGTAGTATGTAGAAACAGCATTTTTTCCTGTGTTGGTAACATCTGGGGGCACTTGGAAAAATGTTGAACGTGTTGATTTGTTATATTGCACACAATATATTTTTTAGTTCTCTCTGCTTCTAGCCATGGTTGTACTGTTGAGGTCAAGTACTTTATATTGCTGTAAAAATCGCTTGTCACAGCCCTGATCAAGAACTAGCAGGCAGAGTAACGTTAGCAAATAATTCTCCGTTGCAGCTCTACTCTCAGTTCGTTAAAAGGTGGCTTCTGTTGAGGTGCCCCCACATGCCAGAGGACCTGTGCTCATATTTTTTCTGTCAGTTTGTCACTTTTGCCTGTTCTGTCTTATTTATGTCTTTATTCATGTACTCTCACCTTTCACTTCTTTGTCACTGCTCATGTCTGTCTTTCTTCTTTGTCTTTTTTTGTCCTCTTTATGTCCCTCTGTGTTCTTACTACCACTTTTCCTTCCTCTGCTTGTCTTTCCTTTCCCTTGTTGCCCCCCCCTCCACTTTCCCTGCCCTGCGATGTGCGGTTGTAACCTGGGTGGCGTTTAGCTCGGGGCAGTCGTATCCCTCGGCCCAGTATGAGTCAGGGCTGCAGCAGAGAGGCCAGCAGGGAGAGCAGCCGGGACACCAGCCCCGTACGCTCCTTCACGCCCCTTGGTGAGTAGCAGTAGTGGACAGATACCCAGGAGGGATGAGTAGTAAAATCGGAGTAGGACAACAGAGGAGAATGTCTGTATTGACGCCTTTCTTTCATGCATGACGTTACTCTTTGATTGTTAGATTTTATTTTTATCCAGTCCACAATACAACGGCTGATAAAACTCAACTGTTAAAGTAGGAAAACAACAATCACTTGCATGGGTTTACAAGTTTTTATGCCTTTCGTTCTATTCTCACACGCTACTCGATCAGTGTGAGGTTCATGCGTGTGCTGTTTTGTGTGTGTGTGTTTTAATCTTGGTTGCAGCAACACGGAGCTACTCTCGCTCCACCGGAGCTCTCCACACACCTGACGCTTTTGGGGCTGCAGGTGAAGGCTGAGTACATCTATTTCCTCGTACCTCACCCACCCACCCACTTCGTCTTGATTTATTTTTTTTTGCTTACTCCGTTTTCTTTTTGTTCTCTTTAGTGCCCGTCATCCTGTTTCTTTTCTTGTCCATCAGCCTCAGTTGTTGTATTTTTTTTACATTCTGCTCCAGGATGTCGAACCCTCCAGTGGAATCGCATGCTTCCGCCTGTTCAGTTGCCAGTTGATAACCATTCTGCTGGTTTTTTATCAGTGTCCCTTTGCTTTCTTTGTTCAGCCCTTCTCTGCAGGGGACACCAACATGCTCTCCTGCCTTTTATGTCAGTCATACTTTTCTCCCCCAGTGGCACCTACAATGTCGCCTTAACACGCCATCACATCAACTTACAGGATTGTCTCTTGGGGAAAATGTAGCGTGTGTGTGTGTGTGTGTGACTTGCGTAAATGTCAGAGAACGGATGATGAGGAGAGTGAGATGCTTGCATTGTGGATCGACCGTGGACAAGTGAGAGACAACTTGCTGAGTGGAGGAGAGAGAGTTTGCAAACGTGACTCTTTTATTCTGAATTGTTGTTAACATGTTTGTTCTGCTGTCTTCTGTCCATCCTTCTCTTTGCTACTGCCTCTCTCTGTCTGCAGGATCGGGTTATAGCATCAGTCAGTCTAGTCGTCTTTCTTCTTCAGTCAGTGCCATGAGGGTCCTTAACACTGGCTCGGATGTAGAAGAGGCACTCGCAGATGCATTGGTATGAAAACATTCACACAGAAACACCAAAAAATCAACTCAGTGCACTTTCCAGTAAGCTGTCACCATGTGCAGCTCACATCTCCTAGAGTGCGTGTCTGTGTGTTAACTAAACCCTGGTTCTACCTCTGTTTAACGCTGTCAGCTGTTGGGAGACATGAGATCTAAGGTCAGCTTCTCCTGCCTCTTACCTGTGTGTTGTGTGTGTTTAGCTGTGTTTGTGTTCTATCAAGAAGTACCAGTGCATGCTTTCTCCCCGTTGCCTTTTTATTATTTGAATTTTTATTTCAGTTTAATTTCATGTCCTCTTCGTTTCCCCTGCAGAAGAAGCCAGCACGGCGGCGATATGAGAACTACGGCATGTATTCTGACGATGATGCTAACAGTGACGCATCCAGCGCCTGTTCGGAGAGGTCCTACAGCTCCAGGAATGGGGGAGCCATCCCCACCTACATGAGACAAACAGAAGATGTAGCTGAGGTCAGCAACACCAGCAGTGCACGAAAAAAAGTCTCAGCCTGATCGTTAAAAATATATTGTGCCAGACAGCAGTTTGTTTTACTAAGCTAGAAGCAAAAACACCATTGAAGTGCTACTTATCTTTTATCCAGACAACATTTAAGCTCAACCGTGTCTGTATTTACTGGCTTGACTACCAGATACTTCAAAACACATAGGGAGTCTGACTTTATTCTCTGCTAAGGACACCATTATTCCACTGGATCTTTACATAGCACATAGTTGTTTGCTGCTCTTTTAATGCCATATTTATGTTGAAAGTCTCGCATACTGCATCTTTTGTAAATATACAGTCCATTTGCAATAATCAGACTTTGCAGTTCATGTCTTCGGGGTGAAAGTTTGATCCCATAATTGAGCTAAAAGTCAAATTAGGTTTGCAGTCAATTCTGAGCACTACAACATCGCAGTGATGAAAACCTGTGCCATTACTGCAGGAATTTAATCACTGAGGTTTATGCAGTCTTTGACATTAGCTTTGGTTCCATATTTGTGTTAATTGTTTCCTTTAATTAAATCTTAAAACCACAAAAACATGCCAACTAAGTACTAAGTCAAAATACTTCTTAATCTCCTTTGTGTGTCTGTCTTCGTGGTTCTTTCCAGGTGCTCAACCGCTGTGCCAGTGCCAACTGGTCTGAGAGAAAGGAAGGGCTATTGGGCCTGCAGGCTCTGCTTAAGAACCAGCGTACCCTCAGGTCAGTGAATGAACAAGCGACTGTGTTTTCAAAGGATAAATTGGTTACTGATTTTCATCTAACTGAGCCTTTTTTGTCTGCAGTCGGGTAGAGTTGAAGAGGCTGTGTGAAATCTTCACCCGGATGTTTGCAGACCCTCACAGTAAGGTATGGATGCATGCAGCGCAAGTACTCACACAAAGACACACTTTACATTATCATGGCACAAAATTCATTATTCATCCACTTTGAGTTTACTTTGGTTTCAAACACTTTGTTTATCCCACCATCCTTCACTGTACCGGATTCTGCCAAAACATGAAAAGTGTTTCATCGGTTCATTACGCACACACATGCACATTTCAGCAGTCACAGGTGTTAAATAAATCGTTTTTTTAGAATAAATTTAGAAATAAAGACGGGATAAACAGGTCAAAATCTGCTCTAAAATGTATGCACATGAATACACACACTCAAACATAAACACAGGCATGCAGAGCGAGCAACGGATTGTTTTCTAACGGCATGAAACACCTGACTTTGCGTGTGACCTCACGTTCTCCGCCGTCCTGAGGGATTGCTCTGTCACTGTTCAGCAGCCGATCTGCTGGCTGCGCTCTTTGCATTCACCGGCACTCCCCTCTCTTTCCCTTCCCCACCTGCAGTCTGAAGCGACAGCACTCACCGCTCACACATTCAAGTGCACTTAAACGTACGCACACAGATATTTGGGCCTGCCAACTCTTCTCTCTGACTAACCGGCTGCGGTTCGTCCTCTCTAACACTGCCACCTTCCTTTTCGGCGTTTTGAGTGCTCCGTTGCCTCACACATGTCGTAAGGTGTGTGGGCTTGTCCCCTTTCCCCTCGTTTGACGTTTGACGATTTGATGAATTTCAGCGAGACTCCGGCAGGGTGTACGGCACGGCAGAATCCGGTATAAGCTCAGCCTCCTTCAAGGTACTGCATCTCACCATGGATCCTCTCCTGCCTCCATCTGTCTGTTCCACACCACTGCTCTTCTGCTCTTCCTACTTCTTATTTGTTATCTCCTATGTTTCTCGACATTTATTTCATTTCTTTTTTGCCACCTCAAATTCATCCCATGTTGTGATTCTTACCTGGTTGAAGATATTCAAATACTTTTTCAGATGTTGTGTTGAAAGTCAAGATCATGTGTGTCCTCTCACACACCGAGTACATGCTTTGTCAGGATGCTAACAGATATGTGTCTCTCTCTCCCCCATGCCATCCCACTCTGGAACTCTCTGTAGAGAGTAAGTTTGGCCGATCAATGTGTTTAAACTTTGTGTTTGGATGAAAACCTGCTTCATTAAGCTAATTGGGTAATCAGTTACAAAGGCAACTACATAACACTCACTAACCAACCTCACATAATGTTGCCTGTAACTCCACTGTCCTGCTGTAATCAACCACTGGCATGTAGAAATGGTCACCACACAGCCTGATTGGTGTTTGTTAATTCCTATCAAGTCTCATTGTGGTTGTCTTCTAATATTAATATTGTTATTTTGGGTGATTTAAGTCTAACTGGTGATTGGGAGTGAATTGGGTTGTTGCAGTGAGCAAATAACCACTAATTTCACAGAGAAAACTAATGCTGCTCTTACATTCATCCCATTTAAGCATTATCTGTATCCAGTAAAACTCTGTAAATGTAAGGACTGCTTGTATGCATGTATGTGTGTGTGAGTGTGTGTGCATGAAGTTTTTTGTGAGAGAATGACTGAGTTACAGAGCATAACCTAAACTGTGTGTGTGTTTAGGTGTTCAGTATGTTCCTGGAGACGCTGGTAGATTTCATCCTGGTCCATAAGGACGACCTGCAGGACTGGCTGTTTGTCCTGCTTACACAGCTGCTGAAGAAGATGGGAGCAGATCTGCTGGGCTCCGTACAGGCCAAAGTTCAGAGAGCCCTGGACATCACAAGGTGGGTGTTACATGCAGACCCCAGGCAACCTTTTACATTGTTTAAACTGGTGCACCTAACTTTCTGATTTAGATGCACCTGGAATTTTTCAGCAGACCTTTTGATGCCTAAGTGCTACCTTTTTTTGTCCGTTCCCATAAACACTGTTAAATTTCACAAATATAAATTTAGGTAAATTCTTAACAAGAACAGGTAAATGATCTCAAACAAGTTAAATATGCAGACAAGTTTTTGTACATTTAACTCGCACTTTTCATAAGGATGATCTCAGACTTAAAGTTTAAAAAAGTATATCATCTAATGCTATATTTGAAGCAGTGTTAAATTTCGTTGTCATTTCTTACATCCTCACTGCTTTGGTTTGCTACTACACGGTGTTGAAACACTACGGGGAGGAAGCTGCTCTGCTGGACATACACCTGCCACGAAACAGGGTTTTTTAGAGACATTGTGCTTTTTGTAATGTTTCAATTCAGAACATCGATGCTCCCATGATCAAAGCATTGTTCCCAGCTATGTTTTAACAGCTCTCTTTGTAGTAAATGCAGTGCATAAAGTTGGCTGTATATCATATATCAGTGTTTTCTACAGGTGGAGAATTTTATTTGTGGGGGTTGATGGAGCATGACCGATGTTCATGCAGAGAATCATGCATTTTAGAGGGGGAGAGCGTTACTCAGTTGTTTTCTCAAGCTTTTTATGAACAGATGTTCCCTAAACACCTGACATGCACACTATCAGGAGACACTACAGTTTAGTAATGCTTCCTACACGTCTCATTTGCATCAGCAGATGCTACTAAGCAGCCCAAAGACTCTTGTCCCCATCAATTATTGCAACTCAGCAACACAAACAGGTGTGTGGCCAAAAATTAGGTAGTTTGAAAATGAGGTCTTCTAATATAAGATTTACCTCAATTGAAACTGCATGATTTTATCTACCTGTGCAGGTCATTCAGAGACACACACACACAGACCTGCTAATGTTAGAGGCACCCATGCAGCCACTAAAAATGTTTAGTTGGACTTGGCAGATCCAAGCCAAGTTAAAGTTTTTTTTTATCCAAGGCTACCATCACTCTGCAGTGCTAGCCATGTTTTCATACCTAAAGCCCTTTAAACAGCTGTCAGAAACGTAAAGAGACAGTGGCATTAGTCCTACAATGAGCACTTTTTCCATTGATATACTGTTTTTATCTACCATATGCCAGTCAAACAACAGCAGTGCACCACTAAAAATTGACATAGGCCACAATGTCAGTCACTTTTTTCATGTGAGGATAAATGTTGCAGGAGAACAAGTTATAACATAAATCATTGTTTTACCTTTTTATCTTTGAGTTTTGTGTCATGAACCAACATGAAGTGAAACATGGATGTCTCTTGCAGAGAATCTTTCCCCAACGATCTCCAGTTTACGATTCTCATGAGGTTCACTGTGGATCAGACACAGACGCCCAATCTCAAGGTAAATGACAAGTTAATGTAATGTTTGTGTGTTTGTATGCGAGTATGTTGGTGTGCGAGGGTCTGCGTATGGGAGTGGGTGGGAAGCATGCACATGAAGCTGGAAATTCAGGGATGCTGTAACATGGTAACTGCTGCACTGATATGACCCCATGCCTGCCAATGCTGGATCTGCGTCCCAAAACCCTGAATCCTGGGCTGTGATTGGATAGTGATTGATCAAGCCACTCAACTGGCTTCCTTCAAGCTTTCCTCCTTTAACTCCTCATCCATCTGAGCCCTCCCCCCTTTCTCTTCTCAATTCCTGCTACTTTATTCCTCACTCCTTGCCACTCTTACCCTTTTATCTCCCTGACACTTGCCTCCTCCCACACCCTTTCCTGCCTGATGTTTAAACCCCTTTCTCACTATTCCTTATCAGTTTGCCACTTTCCCTTCCCACTAGGCTTGGGTAATAAAAGGATGTTACCAATAGCACAATTAAAACAAAACACTTGTGGCAAAGTAAGAACTGATTTCTATAAATTGATGTCAATTGATTAAAAATATGAAATGTAAGATAAGTGATTGCATAAGTATTCCCTTGTAGTGACTCACCTAATTCAGCACAAGTGCAGCCGTGTGTTCAACAGAACACTTAAAGCAACTCTAGGTTATTGAAAAGTTTAAGTAAATTTCCCTGAATATCCCATGGAGTACAGATAAATGCATAATTAAGAAATGCAAGGAATATGCATAAGTCTTCCTAGAGCAGGCTGTGCTTAAAAAGTGAGTGACAAGAGTGCCAAAAAGACACTAGTGAGGCCACCAAGACACCTATGACTCTTCTGGAGGTGTAGGACAAAAAGAAAGCCGCTGTTGAAAAACTTAATATTAATTCTCAACTCTGAAGTCAACTGGATGATGGTTCTTTGGTCTGATGAGACCAAACTGGAGCCTTGTGACAATCAGACTAGACTTTGATGGACACCAAACACAGCATATCTTCACAAACGCATCATCCCCAATGTTCCAGAGTGGCTGTGTCAGAGCCAAGACCTCAATCCTGTTGAGAATTTGTGGCTGGACTTGAAAAGGGCTGTTTATTAACGATCCCTGTGCAACCTAACAGAGCTTGAGCAGTTTCGCAAAGACGAATTGGGTAAAACTGCAGTGTCCAGATGTGCAAGGCAGATTGAGACCTACCCACATAGACTGTTTTTTTGCAGCCAAAAGTACATCTACTAAATACTCCGGCAAATACTTTAGGTGGGCGAATTCCTATGTTTATTTTACCATTTCTATTTTAAATTAATTGACATTACTTTGTAGAATTATGTTTTCACTTTGACATGGAAAAATCGTTTTTTGTAAATTCTTGCCAAATTATTTTGACCATGATTCAATGTTGAACCGCAGTAAAAAGTAAACCTCTGAGGGAAATTATTCCGTTTTAAGGCATACATTATAATATGTTATCTCTGTAAAATTCATGAAATATCATGCAATAAGAAGTGGCTGTTTGCAGTACAGTTACGAAACTGCTACTGCTACTGTAAGGCCTGAAGAAACTACTATATTTAGACAAAAGAATGTTAGCACAGTTTTATCTGGCATCAAACTGCAACAGTTTATTTCAGCAAACCAGATATCACGGCTCTTAGCTGTGTGGCAGAAATAATGATAGTGGTCACCAGCAGTGTTTGCAAATAGGGTAATCCGATTTCAGTATCGCCTAAGCCTCCTTTCCCATCCTTTTACTTCTCCTTAACTTTCCCCACCCTCCTCCCTGCCTCTCTCATCTTCCTTCTCCTCACTTGTCTCCCCCCTGCCCTCCCCTGTCCTCCCTGTTCTCTCCGTTGATTGACGCGGTGCTTCTCCTCTTTCTCTCTGAAGCCTGTACGGAGCTCGTGTTGCGGGCGAGGGCGAGGCAGGGGAGGGTCCGGGGTAAAATTGTTCCCCCCGAGAGCGCGGCGCCACGCCTGCTCTCTAGACGAGCAGGCCGCAGCCTGGAGCCAGTCCTCCCAGGTCAGTGCGCTCCGGGGGGAGCAATTATATGGCGCGCACGATGCTGCTAAGTGATTTGGAGGAAGTTCTGGTCCTTGAGGTGCATATGTAGAGAGGCGGATAAGGAGAGAGAAATAGAGGACAATCAGGCCAGGAGTCAGTTGTGGCGTTTTGGAGCCTGCGGAGAATGTTCATTTATTGGTTCCTTTGTATTGTCATTTGTCATCACTTTTATGTTGTATAATTTGTTTTCCTATGTTGTAAAGCATGACCGTGAATGCACTTTGATCTTCTCTCACTGACTCATCAGATCATTTGATTTTCAGACCTCCAAGAGATGCACAATCTGCTGTGGTTGTACATGTTGACTGTGAACATTGGTGGTCACTTCTTCATCTCTGTGTGTTTGCACTTTTGTTGTTACTGTGTTTGTGTTTTTGCAGGTGAACATTGGCCATGCACTTTCACTGTTATCAGTCAGCTCACTCATGGTTTGTATAAATGTATGCGTTTGTGTTGCAGGTGAAGGTGGCTATTCTAAAGTACATAGAGACGCTGACGTTACAGATGGAAGCTCCAGACTTTGTAAACTCCAGTGAGACTCGGCTGGCTGTCTCTCGCATTATCACCTGGACGACTGAACCCAAGAGCTCTGATGTCAGAAAGGTATTCACACACACACACACACACACACACAAACACACTCTCACACACACATGCGTCATCTTATGTGTTTTCTAAAGGCTCCTTTGGAGTGTGCATCAACAACAGTCATTTAAGCTCATTGCATGTGACACTGTGTGAGATGGGTCTAATAAAATCTTAGTCTCAATCGGCAGCAGATATTACAATATCAGTTTGGAATCAGATTCCTGGATCTACAATGTAAATTCAAAAACATGAGTGATATGAGAACATCATTAGTTTGCGTCCATCTAAGCTACTTATATGTTGAGAAAATACAGCCTCACAAGGAGTCACTGACACGTTTTGTTTCCTTTTGTGTATTTTTTCTTTTTTTGCTTAAGCTTAATTCTAAAATGGCATATATGATATGTTATGTGCTGCATGGTTTCATGTTTATTCTGCTGGTGTTTTGTAGCAGCTGTCACAATGTGACAACTTGGTCTTAGGTCTCTCACACTGTTTGCATTTTGCTGCAGGCTGTCTTTGGTCGCCAAAGCAAGACATCAGCCATCAGTCGATGTCTCACAGTGTCAAGTCAAGTCACTGTTATTTATACAGCACATTTAAAATAACAGAAGTTGACACAAAGTGTTTCTCAACTGAGAGAACATTACAAATTTCTGTTAGGTTCAAGATCTTAAAATATTATGTAGAAATTTCCTTTGAGCAAGCACATGGCAACAATACAGGAACTACAGTGTGATCTAGGGCTGCCAATTTGGGGTACACCACATTTTTCTATGAACTATAAACTTGTGTCTGAGACAGCTTTAAACCACTGTGTGAAGAGGCCTCGAGTTAAAGGTCACCTTAAAATAATATCCCCCTCTATTATTCACAAGAGTCTTTCTGAATGAGACTAATTTCTTGTATTTTGTGTGTAACAGGCAGCCCAGTCGGTGCTAATTGCCCTGTTCCAGCTTAACACTCCAGAGTTCACCATGCTGCTGGCAGCTCTGCCCAAGACCTTCCAGGACGGAGCCACCAAGCTGCTTCAAAACCACCTGAAGAACACTGGCAACGCTGCACAGGTAAAACACACTCCAACACAAAGAGCAGGGAGGTCTTCGGACACGTGTGGTACATAATACCTGTAGATCATTATACTGTGACATAGACGACATACTTTGTGTTTTTCGTCACATTCTTAGGCACCAATGGGCAGCCCTTTGACCCGCCACACTCCCAGATCTCCAGCCAGCTGGTCCAGTCCAGTCACTTCCCCCACCAACACTTCCCAGAACACCCCCTCACCAAGGTAAGGCTTCTCTCACAGGTAGTCTTGGACTGTACAGTCACTCCTGTTTTTCTTGCCCATTATAAGACAGAAAATATACACCAAAACCGTGTTCCTCTAATACATGACTGGCATATCTCAATGTACGTATCATACGTGGGTTTCCTTTAGTAAAGAAGTATAACTATATATTTTTTCCTGTGTCTGTGCAGTGCATTTGACTATGACACAGAAAACATGAACTCGGAGGACATTTACAGCTCACTGAAAGGTGTCACTGAGGCCATCCAGAACTTCAGCGTTCGCAGCCAAGAAGACATGAATGAACCAGTCCAACGACGAGAAGGAGAAGAGGTGAGTGGAGTAGGCAGAGGGATGATATATGTGTTGATGCATATTAATAGTCTGTAGGTATGACTCATGGCTGATAGGGAGTCGATTGAGATTTACAGCTTCTGCTGTCAAGCATTAATGGGAAGTTGTCTTTGCAATTACCAGCAAAATCTTTGGCGTTAACATTTTCCTACTCGTTTACAGATGATAGTGTGAAGTCCAGCTGCCTAAACGTGCATAGATCATGGTGTTGAGGTGAAGGCTTAAAAATTACTAAGTGGACAGCTGTTGAATGAAACATCAGAGATAGAGCTGGGCGATATAGCTGAAAAATATGTCACATTAGTTGATATCTATAATTACTGATCATTTTTAATGACCTATTTTGATGAAGACCAGCAGAAAAAATGCTTATTTTACATTTCACCTCCTCCATTTCCACTGTTTAAAATATTCCAATGTTAACAGAACAATGAAAAGCACAAACTAATAATTTTACACACATTGATAATAAATTATCTCACCTTGATCCAGATTGAATAAAGAAAGCAAGCAAAATCAGCTGAGATAAACTGACCTCAATGAACATCAATAAGATACAATAAATAAACTATTTGAACATGTGTGAAATGTGAAAGTGATTTGTAAACACTGGGTGAACGGAGTGGGACTGGGGCAAAGCTGCCACACTTTGCTGAGGTTCAGAGTCTGATGTTGATGCAACCAAACCTTGCATTTTCATTCTGTTCTTTCATGGTAGTGAAACTATCAAACAATTTCTTTATTGCTATTGATGGAATATCTTTCGCCGCTACATACCACCATTGGATTGTCGCCCAGGCTTAATCAGCAATCTAGTTAATTCATTTCTCTTGCGATGGAGCCAACTGTTTGAGCCAAACAATATAATTTACCTAAACTTTGGCATAACATGTCACGACTGTGGAGATTAGAGGTGTTGTTGAAAGAAGCAGTTGAAGGAAAATTTCAGTTCTAAGAGCCACTCCTGCTGTGAATAAACCACCTGCTTTCTTTACAAATACAACTGACTCTGATTCCCTTACAATGACATTATACACTGATCAGCCACAACATTAAAACCACCTGCCTCATGTTGTGTAGGTGACCTAATGGTCCCAAAACAGCTCTGACCCGTTGGATCATAGACACTGGACCTCTCAGTTGATTCTTTGGGTCCTGTGGGTTGTGGAGTTGAGCTTCCATGGATCAGGCTTGTTCCAGCACGTCCCATGTTTGCTCGATCAGGTTGGGATCTGGGTATTTTGAAGGCCGAAGCCAATACATTGAACTCTTTGTGTTCTTCGAGCCGCTCCCGAGCAGGTTTTGTGGTGTGGCAGGGAACGTTCTTGTTGGTGGGACGTCACTGGCATTGGGGCGTGTGCTTGATCAGGAACAGTGTTTGCAGTGCCTGTCAAAGTAACGTCCACATCAATGCCAGGACCCAAGGTTTCTCAGCAAAACACTGATTGTAAGAAGATGATATTTACTTAACCTGTCAATGCTTTTAATGTTGTGGCTGGTTGTGCAACTGTTGAGTCAGCAGTGAAGTTTTGCTGTGAGCTCTGAACACTGATTTGTTTGTGACATAGTTATACTTTTAGAATGATATTTTTGTTTTGGTACAGTACCAAAACTCTTTCGAAGCCTTACTTTGAAAGGTGAGTTTTCAAAATTTGATCAAATTGATGTAAACGTGATATGATTAAGTATTCAGTGCTAACTTTTGATACTCAATGCCGCCAACACATTTCAGTCTGCGCTAAAAAAGTGATCGTAATCCTATTTAGCCTTACAGCAAGTTTTCCAAGACTTGCAGAGGCATAAATATACACACACACATACATGAACTGAATGGCTCCCTGATATCTGATCTGGCCCTCCGCCCCTCCTGTAGCGTGGGAACTGAGAAGCATACATTAAGTGTTTATGGGACCAATGACTGTGAACCTAATCCTCTACAGCCACTGATAAAATCATGTTTATCGTTTGTTATCGTCCTGACTGCTGAAGAGCGAATTTCATCAACAAGTATAGTCTCTCTTATTATTTTCAAGTGCTTATCCAGATATAGTGAGCTTGTTGAGTACAAATTTACGACTTCAAATGTCATGCAAGGTCTTATTGCAGTCCCTCCCACTAACCCCGGCCCCTTTTAAGGAAGTGGTGTACTCGAGTACCAATGTGTGACCCCCCGACATTTCCCCCATGTGATGTGTCTGAAATCCAACCAGCCCACATGTCATCAGTCTGCCAATCACAGCACACCTGACTCATCAAACCACCACTTGGATAGTAGCATTTACTGCTTTGAGTGTAAATATACACACAAACAAGAGCACCTTAAACCTCACCACTCCGCTGCTCACCTGGAGGTTCATGTGTCGGCCTTCACAAGTTGGGTTGTTTTTATCACCCCTGGGAAACAACATGTTGTCTACTGAGGAAGCTTTATCCAAAATGTGTGGAAAATAAATAATAATAATAATATTTTGACACGTATTTACCAGCTAAAAACATTATACAGCCCTGCAGTTTAAGCTGCTGTCACACCCAAACTGTTTGGTTGTAGTTTGATTGAACTTCTTATTCAGTCCGGTGTGAAAACTGTCATTTTACTTGTGGTTCAGACCAAACAAACGCAAAACACCTGAAAAGGCTAATACTAAATCCATCTGCCAATCATGATTTAGACATCAGTCTTCTAGAAAATGTAGCAACTTAACAGTGTAACATTAGTCACATCAGTTCAAGTTAATTTTGTTCATAGAGCCCAGAATTTAAAATCATCAGAGGACTTCAATAACTTCAAGTTCAATCCAATAAGATGCCTATCAGTCAACGTAGCTTCATATTTACCTCTGTAAACGTAATCTGAAATAAAGGGCATCTTTTTGTCTTATTTTCTGTGTTTGAGAACAAATTAACCAAACTACAGGTTCCCTAAACACAATCAACCTCTCTAAGATTGTAATTTTTTTTTAAAAATATCTCTGTTTTACAGGGGGGCAGCGGGACAGGTTCAGACTTGGTGGACGGTGGCCGCATGGCTCTGGACAACAAAACTTCCCTCCTCAACACCCCCCTGCTCTCTTCCAGCCCCCGAGGGGCCCGCGAACACTTCTCCGACTCCCCCTTCAAACACAGCCGCAAAGACACCAGCCTGGACGACTCCGAGCATCTCACTGACGGTACACAAACATATGCCGACAGAAAACACACACATATACTGCTAAATAACTATGATAACTGTAACATGTTTTTTCCTGTCGTTTGCCTCTGAGCAGACAGCAGCCTGGACCAATCAGAGCTGGTGGCTGAGCTGCTCAAGGAGTTATCCAATCACAACGAGCGCATCGAGGAGAGGAAGGCAGCGCTGTGTGAGCTGCTGAAGCTGATTCGTGAAAACACCCTGCAGGTGTGGGATGAACACTTCAAGACCATCCTGCTGCTCCTGCTCGAAACGATGGGTGACAGAGAGGTGAACACACGCTCTGAATCTGTAACAACTGAATGCAACAAAAAGCATGAATTCCTTTGATCTTAAATCTTTTTTTATTCTCCCAGCATGTGATCCGAACGCTGGCTCTGCGGGTGCTGAAGGAGATTCTCAGCAAGCAGCCCTGGAGGTTCAAGAACTACGCAGAGCTCACCATCATGAAGGCCCTGGAGTCTCACAAAGACCCTCACAAGGAGGTGCGTTTATACACACTCACACCTAGAAGCTGATTTTATCACAGAGCATGAAAATGTGATGTGCAAGATCTGTTTATTTAGGGATCCTCAAAGCTGCAAGCAAACAAAAGCTGTTTTGTCTGCTCCATGAGTATCCAGTGGTGATGTTAATCAACTCCAGCTGGTTAGAATAGTTGGAAATTATAGCGTGATGTCAGGCTAACCTTTTCATGAATCGCTTTAACATAATGTTGGTGTGTATCTGTAGGTGGTACGAGCAGCAGAGGAGACAGCAGCCATGTTGGCGTTGTCCATCAGTCCAGACCAGTGCATCAAGGTGCTGTGTCCCATTATCCAGTCAGCTGATTACCCCATTAACCTGGCTGCTATCAAGATGCAGACCAAAGTGGTGGAGAGGGTTCCTCGTGAAGGCCTGATCAGCATGTTGCCTGAGATCGTGCCAGGACTCATACAGGTAAAACATAACTCATATACAGAGGCATGCAAAAGGTAAAAATTTCTGTTTTTGTGAACAATTACACAAGTAGATGATCTTTAAAAGGCATAAAGTTAAACATGAAACACTCTTTTCAATATTTGTCTGTAACTTCATGCCTTTTAGAAATCATTTCATCTTCTACTTGTTTAATTGTTTACACAAACAGAAATTTTGACCAGGGGTGCCCAAACTTTTGCATGCCACTGTATTTAACACACATGTTGAAAATTAGCCATGTTGTAGTTTTGAAAGCCACACAAATGGTTCTTTAATCTGATGCATTATTATCACTGTTAGGAGTTTATTCTATTGTAATTCTCAGTAAAGCTTGGCTATAACTGTTTTATTTGTTAAATCTTTAAGCAAATTTGTGAAACTAATGCAGCTCCTTCCCTCACTCACCACCTATGAATACATAAATGAATACATTTGCAGCTACATAATCTATTTTATCTGGATGAACAGGGTTACGACAACTCTGAGAGCAGTGTGAGGAAAGCCTGTGTGTTCTGCCTGGTGGCCATCCACGCAGTGATAGGAGAGGACCTCAAACCGCACCTCAGCCAACTCTCCAGCAGCAAGGTAACCTGACCTCAAAGCATTTCAAACTTGGAATCATCACAAGCCAACTAGCTAAAAATGTGTAGTATCTCATCACGGCTAAAGAGCAAGAGCTGTGCGTCTCTGCACTCAGAGTTATGAGTTACTTTCAAACATGTCAACACAATCAAAAATGTGAGCAAACACATGTTTCTGTAGGAGACCAGTGTGGCAATCCAACCCAATCTATGTATCATGGTGTTGCAATTTTCCATCTATTCTTAGCTATGTTTATTTCTATATTGGAATGATTAAAAAAAAAAAGACCTAAAGGACAGGAACAGTTACATCAAGAGGTTTATTAGGTCAGTTGTAATTAATTTGTATGCTTCCCTTCAGTGTTTACTGTTGAGCTGTACACCAAAGTTTACTGCAAATACAGGTATTTCAGCGTTTTTGGAACTTTAAAGGATGCATTAGTCATAAATAGCTATTAAATAATGAGACATAAAGGACACTGTCGGTTCAATTTTGTAAACACACCACTGCATTCTGGTCTTCTGCTGATCAGAGCAGTGCAGTAGGTCTTAGGTTAGTTGTCTGAGCAGCTCCGTCGTCTTCTTTTTCACTTCTGGAACCGACTCAAAACGGGTTCCCCAGAGTGCAGACTTGATTTTAGAGATAAGAAAACAGTTGCACGGTGAATAGAACAGAGATGTGTTTCTTGGCTAAAAGCTGCTACACTGAGAGTCCTGACTGTGCTGCCAAGTTGTCCTAATGAAGGATGAAACTGCTTTCGCACAGCTGTGGCCTCTTTCTTATTTTTGACCCTTTCTCACAAAGTCTCTAGAACCTGTTTAGTTTTGGTTCACTGTTGCTCCATTTGGAAACCAATTCTCCATAATGATGAGAATCCCAGTCTTGTTGTGTAACTCTCTGAACCCCAAGCTGGGTGTTTGCTGCTCCTGTCACATTTTTACTGTGAGCTAATTTATCGCTGCAATATAAAGTCCTGTACCTCTATGGAAACAGCACAGCCATGGCTAGAAGCAGAGGGAACTGAAAAATGTCTTCTGACACGGCTATAAATCATAAAAAAATTAAAAATAAAAGTTTATTTATTTATTTATTTAACAAAACAAAAAAAAAGACTCTGCATACTATACATATTTTACTACTTAAATTTTTTTTATGCCTTTATTGGATATGACAGTGGATAGAGTCGGAAGCGGGAGAGAGTGGGGAAGGACATGCGGTAAACGCCCGAGGTCGGAATCGAACCCAGGACAGCCGCTATGTCTCTGCACTTGGGTCACGCGACATAACCATTAGGCTATCGGGGCGCCCCCAGATTTTTAATTTGTGTCCGTAATTTTCTTCCATCTGCTCTGTGTAAACACGCTCCTCAGTTCTGATGAATAGTTGCTGAATTTCTGTCACGTGGCTGTTGGTCACATCTGAGTCACTGAAAGCTTCAAGGTTGCACTGAGGATCTGGTGCAAAGGGTTTATTTTTAAATGTGGAATAAAGTGATTGTGATGAAATATGATTTTAAACCAGGCAGCACATCACAGATGATTATTTCACAAACCATTGGAAAGCAGAGAAGATTTCTCTTTGTTTTTACAGTGTCTGGCTCTGATGTCATTTTGACATGCCTTTCAAACCAGTTTTGGGGGTTCAGCGAGTTAATAGCTACGCCTTGTACTTAACATTTTAGCAAAAAACAAAACTTGCACTGTGGATTTTCACCATTTCTTACCCTGTACAAACATTTACGTGTCCATCCTCTTCTGTTTTTCTGTCTGTAGCTGAAGCTGTTGAATTTGTACATCAAGCGCGCCCAGTCCGGCTCCACCGGCAGTGAACCCTCGTCTGAGGGCCTATAGGAGACACAGCGCCGTCCCACGGGGCATCCACAGAACTGCAACTACACTCTCCAAACATAAAACATCTGTTCATGTGATCACACCCACACAGACCGAGAACAAAACACGGATCAAATCGCTCTCACAGGAGCAAACTGCTTACATCCACAGCAGACACAACGTATACACACACATATGTAGGTACACTAAGTCCTCAAATGTTTCCGCCTCACTGCAAGATGGGAGTGGTGACAGAGGAGAGGAGTGTTGTAGTTCTCCCCCCCGATCCCTGACTGGACTGAACCCTTACATTTGGATTAAACATAAACAGACTTGCAGTCACACGCTCCTCCCAGGTTTGTCACTAATCACTCGAGGATGAAGATATGAAATGTCCGTCCTGTCCACTCTGCTTCCTATCCAGAACACAACAATGTCCCTCTGAACAACATCGTGATGTCAACAGCAAACGGAGCATCTGCATGGTTCTCATTTTTCTGTGGGGGGGGGGGTAATATTCGTCAAACAGCACTGCGATGAACAAACGGTGCTGTCTTTGTTTGCTTCTTGAACAGTGAGTAACTGGGGCCAGGTAGACGGGAATGTAAATTTACATTGTGTCATAGTTTGGATTTACTTTACGCAATGAGGTTTTACTGCAGTGGTTTTTAATACCTGGAGTTTTCTCTCATACTCGCACATCAACACTCGTTTTCTCTTTCAAAAAGGTGCTGATGAGCCTAAAGAAAGGTACGACCGACCAACCCTGCACAGCACTAACGCAAGTCACAGCGGGTCATATGGGCCATATAGGAGGCGTTATGTGCTTGGCTATGCATGAGACTAAACTTAAAAAATAACTTTTTATCGGGTCCTATTGACAGTCAGAATAACGTGACTGGGGGTTTTAAATTAATGTGAACAATGTCCACCCCTTTCAGATAAATCCATGATGTCCTCCATTTGCCCCAGCTCATCTTGGATCACTTCTGGGCAACATGGGGAGGAAAATGGGTGCGTGCTGCTTACTACATGAAGTATGACCAGACATGGCTTATTATCACATAGTGGATATGTATCTATATATGATATTAAAATGGAATATCCAATAACAGTGTCATTTAGGAGAGTCCCCCAGGGGGGTGCACGCGCGCACCTGTGCCCATCCTTGTTTTTATTTCTCTCTCTCTTTCTCTGTTGCGCGTGCCGTAGTCTCTCTCTCTCTCACACTTATTATTTTTCTCTGCCGAGAAATTTGTAGAAATGTATTATTTACTGCTCTGAAAAAACAATTGTCATGTCTCACTTTTCTCCTGTTCATCGTGTCTTTCTTTCCTTCCTCTTCTTGTAACATTCTAGTTTTCACTGTTGTGTTTCCTCCGTGCATTTACAAAGCTGTGCTTACAATAAAATAAAGAACTTGTACAGATCATGATAAGAAATGACTCTTTGGAGTTTTGTTAATAATCATAATAATATTCTAACCTTTATTGATCCCCTTGAGGAAATTCCTTCTCTGCGTTTGACCCATCCTATTCAAAGTTAACCTTAGCTATACATACTAGGAGCAGTGGGCTGCCGCGGTGCAGCGCCCGGGGAGCAGTCAGGGGTTAAGAGCCTTGCTCAAGGTGGTGGTGACTGGGACAAGCGGTCGCTCTCACTTTCCCACCTCAACTTCTTGCCAGTCTGGGGGCTCGAACCAGCGACCCACAAGTTTGCTTCACAAACCACTAGGCCACCACTGCCCACTAATGTTAATGTTACTGAATGAACAGATATAGTAAAGGTGTGGGTCTTCACTTACTGCAGTGCTGCCCGTGATATTCAACACTGAAGATTGATTATTTTGAATGTAAACTAACCTGGATCAGCGATAGACCATCTCCAATATATCTGATAAATATTTGCTTTGTAGTTGGACCTTAAAGCAGGACATCTGTTGAAATCTAAAAAACATATAATTACTGTTTCTCCATAAAAACTGCAGCAATCATTCTGTCTTTTGTGGGAGAAACTAGTTTTTTTTTTTAACAAAGCTGAAGCTTAAGACACAGAAAGTTTTACATTTTATTTCAGCTGTAGTTTGGTTGAATAATAATAATAATAAGGGATAAAACTGAAACACTAAATTTTGTGAAAAATGCCTCTTACCTGTAATAAGAGGTCACAATAATGATTAATTTTGGCTTTTGTTACACTGATAATTGTGTTGTTTCACTTGTTTAGTCTAGAAAATATAGAAACTGGTGAAACACACACTTTCCCAAAGCATCTTCACTTTACTTGATTTGTCTCACAAACAGCACATAGGTCAATTTACTGTCCGGTAAGATAAAGAAAAAAAACAGTACATCCTCACCAACTGTCACACTCCATTTGCTGCGGCCAGTGGAAAGAAAAAAATGGACAAAGTGCACTTGTTAATAAAGTGGGCTAATCCAGGACATGGCGTAAAAGATAACATTTATGTCTTATGCAACGCAGCTATTTGAGAAACCGGTGCTGAATGTCGTGTGTGCATCTGTTCTCTGAGGCTGTAAATTTAGGAGCAGCTAAAGAGGCTCCCAGATACAGCAGCGGCCTGACCTGCAAAACCCCCTGCCCTCGGCTCCAGACTGCCCTCACAACAATTCAGTACAGAAGTAGTGAAGATACAGTTTGAAACACCATGAGTATTTACATTCTGTAGTACTTGTAGTTTTCTCTGTAACATGATCCTGCAGATTCTTGCACATTTGCACAACTTGATGCAGGTTTAAACAAAGCTACCTAGATGCATACAACTAAATTCAACTCTGAAAAGTAGGTGCATCTCTGTTTGTGGTGATAAATTGTGGAATGAACTAGATGAGGACATAAAAATGGGCACTAACTTAAAACAATTTAAGAGTAAGTATAAACAAACACTCTTGGTCAGCTATAATGAACTGGACAGTTAAGTTTTATTCCTTTGTTTTGTTGTTTTTTTTTGTGTTTTTGGATGAAGGATGTCGGTATGTTTATATGCAGGGCTCTATATCATACTAAAGTTAAATGTTTTGATCTTTTAAGATTGTATGGATTCACAGATTATGTTTGCAATTAGGGATTTTGAAAGTACATGACATTGTAAGAGGGGGCTGAACTTGAAAAGCTTTGCTTCCTTCAGCCCATTCTCGAACTTGCACTTCTTCACAGTGTGCTATTTTTATTCTTTTTTATATATATACTGTTTGTTTCTATCTTTGTGCTTGTTTCAGACAAATAAAAATCTAATCAAATACATATCAATTAGTTGCATGTTAAATCTGAGTTGTCCTGCAGCCTGTCTACTTGGATCATTAGTGCACTCCAAGTGTGTTTACAGCAGGGTTCCTACTTGTAACAGAGTTGTTGTTTCGTAAAAGTGCAAGTTGACCTCTAATTAATAATTAACTGAGAGGGGTCTCCAGTGTGTTGCAGGCAAATGATTGATCTGATTGCTGGTTTGATATTGACTGCTATTAAACCATTGTGTGAGTTTCCTCAGACAGGAGGGGGGGCTTTAATAAAGTCATAAGGCGGGTCTTCCCCCTCCTCGGGCCAAAATAGCATGTGTGTGTGTAGCCTGCTCGGAAAAAAACACCCACAGACTTGACCGTGAGCCACGTCCAGGGTCCGACCGGTGGATAATTATTGACCAGAGAGAGCAGAGGACGACACTCACACTGAATAATCTGCAGTCAAACTCCTTGGAACTGAACTTCTCTGCTGTGGATCAGGCATGAGCTCCCGTTTGGATCTTGTCGGGTTCAGACACCAGGACTGAGGAGAAAACAGCTGTTTTGTGAGGCAAGATGTTGTTCTGGCAGCCCTACACTGAAAACTTCCGATCCCCGGTGCAGAGACTCGGCGGTGGCGGCGGCGGCTACACGCGGTACGAAGCTCATAAACGTGGAAATGAAATGTTTGTTTAGTTTAACAACAATAATAATAGAGAGTGGAGTTCACTATAAGACGTGTTAATGAGTAACTATTATTGCTTCCTGTCAGCTAAAGAGCCCAGCGCCCTGTTGTCGTGTGTGTGATAATAATCGCGGGCGGCTGCATTTGTCCACAGTGTTCCTCTGTTGACAGTAATGACTTGGTAGATGTGTTGTAGTTTCTGGGAGGCAGAGCGCAACTACAGTTGGACACAATGACGGAAGCTGCGAGGCCTCTGATTGGCTGATCCCGCTGCGCTGGGCACGGGAGGCGGCCTCTGATTGGCCGAGCGACGTCCTGGCATCATTCCCGAGGCTGGCGGTGGCAGCCCTGCAGGTTTCACGGACCGACAGTCTGTATGCTGAGGGAGCCATGTTGATGCCTGGTTTTGTGTCAAACGCTTCATTTTGGATGGTGAAAGGACTGCGCGGTAAAGACCGGGAGGGGTGATTGCAGCTCCGCGATGAGAAGAGGAGCGCCGTCTGGGATGGTACAGGGAGCGCCAGAGGAGAGCTGCTCTTAGTGGATTCAAGCAAGTGAAGTTGATGCTAGTTAGCTCCGTAGCTAGGTAGCAACAGCTGTGCGGACGCTGCGTGGGATGCGGCGTGTGGACTAAAACATTTTAATCTCCTCTGCTTGTTGCATTTTTTGCTGAGCTAACGTTAGCCAGACTGTTTGAAGACTCTGCGCCTGGAGTAGCAACGCGGCTGTTGAATTCATGCTAGCTCGCTTAAGCTGCCTTTGTAAAGCTAGCTGCTAGCTAACGTTAGCATGCTGACAATCAGCTCGCATCTCCGGTCACGACTATTTGCTAGCTAACTTATTGTTACTTTCAGGCAGACTGCCAGTCGTGGAGCACCGTGTCGTGTGTTTAAACCCCCCGAAATCCGAGTGGAGATATGGCGGTACATCGAGTCTCTGTAGAAAGCTACCAGTTCGCCTGCCCTGCTCGCCAAGGAGCGGCTAACGGGCTAGCAGCATAACTTTCCTCTCACGGTGTCACCCAGAAGCTGCACTTCCTCGCTAGCCGACCTCGTACCTGAAGCAAGCTGGCGGCCCTCCGAGTAGAAGCCGAGGACAAGGAGCTGGGGCCGATGGCCTGGGTGCTGAAGATGGACGACGCCACCATCGAGTCGGGGCTGGTGCACGACTTCGATGCCAGCCTGTCCGGCATCGGGCAGGAGCTGGGGGCAGGAGCCTACAGCATGAGGTTAGAGACGGAGTCAACATGCCAATCCCGGCTTCATAGCACAGTAGTGGGTCGTTAGGCAGAACAACACGAACTCTGTCTCCAAGTGTTAACATTGCAGCCCCCCCTGCCTGCGTGTGTTATTCCCCTTTGTGCTGGGTGTGATGGTTTCTCTTTGTTTTGGGATTTGGAGCAAGGCAGTCACTGCAGGGTGCCACGATCAGGGACAAAGATTAATTTCTCTAAACCCACACAAAAGCAAAGGAAAGACACGTGTAATACTGCGAGGGACAAAGACGTGATATCAGTTCATCCTGTTTCTCACATGGGTCTGCTGCCAAAAGATACCAAAACTTTGTGTTGCACTGAGCAGATCTGCAGGGGAGGCCTTGTTTTGGCCCGTCAGAGTTGCAAAGTTAATGTTTCTGAACTCCAGTGGTGTGTAAAGACTAAGAATTGTATATTGTGTGTGATCTGATGGGTCTGGTTTTAGTTGTTGTGACTAGGACACGCTCTAGTTTGTTGTCTTCAGCAC
Source organism: Chromis chromis (assembly GCA_900302755.1). Taxonomy (NCBI): domain Eukaryota; kingdom Metazoa; phylum Chordata; class Actinopteri; family Pomacentridae; genus Chromis; species Chromis chromis. The sequence continues at coordinate 35,674 of OMNN01023925.1, forward strand.
CGCTTTCCTCTTTCCTGCAGCACAGGACTCACCTGAGCATCATTACTGAAATGAAAGCAGGTGTTTTGTCCAACAGTTTTCCGCTACTGAGATCCAAGTCTGGTGATTCATGATGATGAACATTTAGTGTCTGTGTTTTTTGCTCCTTTTGGCATCTCTGAAGGTTCTATGATTTCACATCCTATGAAGTTTCCTGTCTGAGAAAGTGTGACAGCTGGTTAGTCATTAAAGCAAGTCTTGAGTGTTGAATAGCAGCACTTTGATAAAATAGAAGGTTTGTAGTTTAGTTTACGCCTTCTTTGAACTGACATTTCTTCATTCAAACATTGTTTTGCACAGATGCAACAAGATATTTGGCCTGTTTTGTTTGTTTATGATGTCTTGTTATGAAGTCAGTTCCACCATCCTTTTTGCACTAATGTCAAACATGCTCATGCAGAAAGTGTAAGAAACGCACACACAGTCCGGCAACAAATGTTCATTGTCATGGGGCCAGTTTTAAACAGGTTTTGCACCAGTTCTTCGTCATTCACGTGATTACAGTTTTCATTCAGAGACGTGACAGCTTCTGAATCAATCAAACCGGTTAGTCAGCACTACTTGGGGAATGTTTGTTTGCTGCATCTGTGTTCCTTTAATGATTAAAGAAGGACTTAGTTGGCTCTGGCTTGGTATTGTTGTAAACCACCTGTTCAATTAGTAATTCTTACTATGCGTGCACCGTATTATGTAATAGGTTAGGGATATTTGTGTGAGGCAGCTGAGACCACCTAGAATATACATGTGTCTTATCAGCAGCCTTCTCATCCATCTGCTTTTAGTGTGCGTTTATCTGAGTGTGACGTCGGTGTGTGTGCCACTCACTTATGAGTGCAGGCAGGTTTACCAATACTCCAGTGCTGGTATGCGGGTAAGTGAAATAGTGGAAACAGAGTGTGTGGTGTCAGTGGCTTCAGACCTAATGCTATCTGTGGTGTCAGGGTGGGGTGTGTTTGGAGTCAGCAGCTGGTCGGAACAGAATGTCTCAGTGTGTTTCAGTGGAACGAGCTCCTCAGATTTCAGGAAGCAGACCTAGTTTTTGCGGGCAGCACGGCTTAGCGCGGCTGTGGCACCCAGGTTGGCACTGTCTGGGCACCCACTCTGCAGGGGAAACACACCGGCGAGTGATTGAGAGAAAGTGATCTGAGGCTGCATATATCTAGCAGGGAGCTGGTTGAAAGACTTTGTTGTTTGCAGGAAGGTGCTGCAGGTCTTAAAGTTGTCAAGTTGTTTTGTTTTTTTTAAAGTTTGGCTCGGGTTGAGACTCATGACTTGCCAAAAAAGTTTTCCAGGTAATGAGATGCCGTGAACTGCATTTCTTTGCATGCATAGGTCTCTATCTTTTTTTTTTTTTGCACATCCACTCAGATGTACATGCACCCGCTGACACTCCTGCAGCATTTGTCAGGGTGAGCTGAGGACGGGTTGGTTGTCTGGTGAGGCTGCCAAGTGTGAGAGATAGTATATGTCAGCAGCTCTGGCTATCTCTGGGTGTTTCTGATCATTTATCCGGCCTCATGCATACATAATAAGAGAGCCATTTGATCGATGGAAAGCCTTTGTCACTTCTTCTAAAATAAGCCGATCCACTTAATAGTTCCCCGCTATGATGGGGTAAAGTATTGCCCTACTAAAAGTGGTGTATTAATAATTTAAATTGTACAAAACAAGTCTTGATAAATAAAGGCAGGATTCCTCTTCGCTCTTAGGAAGGTCACAGTGATTATGTTGCCATCAGGGTGGATGCCACAAGGTATTAGAGATTCAATAACAGCTCAGAACTTTCACTAACCTGAAGACAAAAGCCAGTTCTAAAATACTGAGAGCCCAGCAGCAATGAAAGTACACCAATTAAAGAAAACTTTCAAGCTGTGTCACAACTGTGTTTTACTGGTGGTTTTCTCATGTTTATCATCTCCATGCTGACTGTCTGTCTGTGTGTCTCTCCTCTGTCTTTCTCAGTGATGTGCTGGCTCTGCCGATCTTTAAGCAGGAGGACTCCAACCTTCCCCCTGAAAACGAGACCAAAAATCCCCCATTCCAGTATGTGCTGTGCGCCGCCACCTCGCCTGCTGTCAAGTTGCACGACGAGACGCTCACATACCTAAACCAAGGTGAGGCGCACGATACACTGCCTGCATTCGAGGAAAGGTCGGGGTTGACATGATTTTGTTTTGCTTTCTTTTTCTTTATTAAGTGCTTCAATTTCTCCACTAAGACTACCAGATCTGCACATGAAGACTTTCTGAGGCTACGCTCCCGCTGTTTGACATCAATAAATCATTAGCACATTAATTTAATGCACATTAGTATGATTGCTGTAAAACGAAACCATTGCTGATGTGAGTGGCAGCCTCTTCTGGCCTCTGCACAGCACAGTAACGCTGTGCACCAGCAGTTTGCTGTTTACTCTGTGATGTTGCATTACGGCAAACATGGAGATGTAGTCTATTTAATGGCACTTAAAGTCGGTTTCTTTATTGGCTTTTCGGAAATTATCTTCGCGTCCGTGGCTACTGGCAGATTAATTTAATCACAACATAAAAGACAATTACAGACATTTAAAGGCAAAGTGCTCCACAACAACATCACCAACAATCAAGACAACAAAGCACAAGTGACACACACACACTTCACATCATGTGGATTTGCTAAACAGAGCTCTATTGGACATTGTGTAGGATCTCTAGGAGCTGAAAGTCCACAGAGGAGGTACCTTAAACCTGATGGTAGTAGCTTTTATTCACCAAAGAGATACACTACAAAGGGTTTAACTCAAATAGAGAATACAGAAACATGTTTTGAACGAGATGCAGCAACAGTAAAGTAAACTTTCACGTTGTTATATGATTTGTGCAAGATGAAAGTTTCCAAAATTGAGCCCATGCGATTTAACATTATTCATAGATTGTGTTTACATGCACACCAGTGTTCTGGTCATGAGGCTTATCTTGGCTTTGATCATAGTTGGTGTTTACATGGAGCACAGAGCAGTGCGGTTGTTCATATCCCTGTATGCATGATAAATACTGGTATTCTGATTACAGAGTGCTCCGTGCACAGGTGCCTGTAATATTTGCACAATAAACTGGCAATTTAGTCCGACATTCCAGTAACTGTCTTAGCTAACCTTAAATTAGTTTGACTGTTGCTATTGAAAATGAGGCCACTTTGGCTTGTGGCGGGCTTAGCGCTATGAGATGCCAATATCGCAGTGCGGATTTTGCTTTTCCACCTTACTGCCAGCAATGGGAGAAGAGGGTGCCAGGAAATATTAAACATGTCCTCTTTGATCGGTGTCAGGCTGTCACTGTGTGGGGCAGGGGGAGTGGTGGGTGAGGATACACAGCTGTGATGGACTGGACAGAGTCGTCATGGTGGAGTTCAGTGACCCTGAGAAGAAAGAAATTTTCTGTCTGAGTTCTTTTACCAGCTGTGTGGCACCATTCATGACAGCAGAGGAAACAGCAGTACAAGCACCAGTTCAAACTGAGCAGTAGTAGGAAATATCTCTTGGCTGCTAACCAGTCTGGGGTTCACAGAAGCACAGTAAAGAATTTTTATATATATACTTTGCTGTGGTATGATGGAATAAGCTGTGAGTCACGTCATTAAAGTCCCAAATTAAGAAGAAGTTATTCAGATAGTTTGTGTTTCTGGTAGATCACTTTGCTGCAGAGGTAGTCGGCAGGGTCAGACGTATACATGAAACCGTGTTCTGGTTTAGTTTGGAGCACCCCAGCTCAGGTTTCTCAAAACTGGGATCAGAGTTTATCCAGGTTTCTGAACACAGGATATGATGTTTACATACACAAACAAACAAAAAAACAATAAAAAAATCGCATCATGGGCCGCCGTATAGCTCGCTGAGTTAAGGCGTCACCATGTGGGTGCAGGTCACCAGCAGCGGTCGTGAGTTCGAGTCCGGCTCAAGACCCTTTGCTGCATGTCACTCTCTATACCCCCTTTCACCATGTCTCTCTCTCTCAATATAAATGGGAAAAACTCCCCAAAAAATACTTTAAAAAAAAATGCATCATAACCGGGATACTCAAGTCCATTTAAACACATACATATATAATGGAATTTCTCAGTGCATATTATACTGACGTACACGTGCACACTTGTAGCACCTGACAGTGTATGGTGTTTTTTTTTTTTTTGTTAATGCATTT